>PVKB01002323.1:0-290283 GCA_004027205.1 Ctenodactylus gundi
AAGTCTGCATCTCTGAGCTCCTTGTTCTCCCTCATCAGTTTGCCCAAAGCTGCAAAGAGTAGCCAGCCAGCATCGTCATATTTTCCACTTTTCCAGAAATTCTCAAATATATTATACATGGAATCACCAAACGCATCACTCCTCACAAGTGGGGAGTCAGGATAATCAAAAGGATCCACTTCCTGTATCATTTCAAACAGTTCATGCCATGGGCCATCGGTTTTTCCTTCATTATTAAAAGGAGAAGATGAAGCAACTTTAGGACATATAAAACTAGGTAACCAACCCTAGGACATGGTTGTAATTCTGTCTCTTGTAAAACCACTCCTGGTACCAAATCTCTGTATTAGTCTGGGTTCCTTTGAAAAGACAGAATTTACAGATCTTAACACAAAAGGGTCTATCAGGAAGGCTGACAAGTCCAATGATAGAAGTAGTCCAAGATGGCTGCTCCGCCAAGTAGTAGATCTCCCGTACGGGACTGCAGGACAGCCGGTGAGGTGAGAATCTGCTGTAGATCTCAGGTGAAGATCGGCGACTGAAGATCGGCTGCAACTGAAGGGCAGCAACAGAAAGACAAGCACAAGTCGAGAAGGGAACAAATCTGTGCTGACGATCTGCAGCGTCCACAGACAATCGCGAAGGCGAGAGCTTTCCCAGAGGAAGAGCAGAAGCAATTGTCCCTCTTCCTCTCTCTTACTCAGCTGGAGTTCCAGTTGGCCCTACCACATCTGCGTGGGTGCTCCTCTCTCATTGGCCAGCCCAAAAATGATTCACACTCTAATCCTGACGAGTTCTTAAGCCCCAGTCTAGGGTGGTTGACAAATACCAGTACCAATGGAGTTGTGGGTCCTAATTCCTTCAAGTTGACGTAATCCAATCAATGGACACACCAACCTATCAGCTTTTACCCGGCTCACAGAAGTCTAACACTTTAAGTAAAAATTCTACCAGAAAGAATATATTTCATTTACTTTCTCTTTGGTTCCCTGGAACAATACTGAAGAGTTCCCCGAAGATGCTAGTTGACTCATTTTTATACCAGGTGTGTTCTGACTTGCCATCACACTCATGTCCTACAATGTCAAAGAACAATATCACAGATGAAGAAGCCAAGCAAGGTGTCAAGTACATAACGCAGGTTTTTACTTAGAAGCAAAAGACAGAGATAAGAGCTACCACTCTGTGGGAGAAAGACTAGAATAGGCTACCCAATGAGGTCTTGCATCCAGGAACTACCCAGTGATTTTTAACATGTTTGCTTATGATTTTCTTAATGATCCCATTCAAATTGACTGTGTGAAGCAATCCAGATGTATGAAGCTTATGTCTGGGGGTACTTTACAGTAATGTTGTGGTTAAAAGACACTGGAGTTTTGGTGAGTTTTTCCTGAGAGCACAAACTGTGAAGGCAATTACATGTGTTGGGTAAGATAGGACCTGTAAAGTAGCCTACCCAACTCGAGTAATAAAATACCAGTCTGCCTGGGGTCTGTAATGAAACTAGATGATACAATGCTTGTTTCAGAGTGTTTTACAGTTTGGGAAATTATTTGGAGGACACACCATCTCACCTACAGGAACGAGGATGGGGGTACAGTCCCCACAAGGTACAAGGACCCAGCATAGCAGTGAAATTCTTAGAAACACTATGACCAGGTAAGATGCACAGGACACCTGGCAAGGTTATTGAACAACTCCTACAACTGCCCATACAGGTAAATGGGAAACAGCTACAGATATTCCTGGGGCTCCTAGGTATTGAAGTTTCATACTTACACTTCACCTTGCTCAAATTGTTCACTCTTTGTATTTGATTTTAAAAAATAATGCCACATGGGACTGGAATAGAAAGGTACAAGAGAGTTTCAGCCGGCTAAGATTCTTGTAGGACAAGTTTTTTTAAAAATTTTTGAGTGTTCCAACACCCCCATGTCCCTTCCTGTTAGAAGTCACAAGATGCTCAGAGGGCTGAGGCAGGGTCCTAGGGCAAAACCAACCTAAACAAATAGTTCCAAAATGCAGAAGGAACTCTGCAGGGATGAAAAACGTTACTCTCAGAAGTCTTACAGTTGTGAAATTAAAATCCCACTGCCAGGGGCTTCCTCTCTGTGGGTTATGGTTGGGGGAGGGGGACTTAAGGCTCCAAAACATTACAAGCTGCTGCCACTTCTGTTGGTTGCATGCCAGAGTAAAACAGCAAGACCCTGTTGCTTGAGACACTGCATGCTAGGGCTATAGAACATGGAGAAATCAGGCTAGAACAGGGCTGGAAACTTCCTTCTTATCAGCTATCTCTTGTAGTGCTGGAGGGTGCTGGGCAAGTTGCTGGGAGAATTGACACCTGCAGTCCTGCTCAGCCATGAACTCTGCTTGCTCCAGAACCAACATGCCAGATAAAATGTATTTGTTGATGCAACAGTTGCACAACTGCTATGAATGCCACTGGGAGATTTTCAGTGGGATTTAAGGTTCACTGGTTCATGACTAGTATTGTAAATTTAGTCAAAAGCCTGTGGTTAGGCAGGTTACACATCCCAATGAAAAGAAACTGCTATTGTTCTGTTGAATGAATGTGTATGCCTGTTAAATTGCCTTCAAACATTTGTTTATGTCCATATATATCACTGTGGGTACAAGCTTCTATTGGTAAGGAAAGAAAGCTTCTTTGCCTCATGAGATGTACTGCAATGGTTTAGATTTGGAGTGTTCCCCAAAATCCTCATGTTCCTATGGATACTGTGTAGGGTTGGGAGGTGGGGCCTGGCTGGAAAGGGCTGGTGGTTGGGCTTGACCTGGAGGGGTGTGTGCTGCTTCTGCCCTTCCTTCTCTCTCTCTCTCTCTCTCTCTCTCTCTCTCTCTCTCTCTCTCTCTCTCTCTCTCTCTCTCTCTCTCCCTTTCCCACCATGCTATAAGGATCTCTCCCCCGGGAACTCCAGTTCAAGCTCTAGCTGAAGGTCCACTATGTGATTCCACCATTTTCCAGCCGCTCACCCATGAACAGACTGTGACCTTGTGAAATTGTAAACTACAATAAATCTTTCCTCTCCAAGTTGTGGATGTTGAGTATTGACTCACAGCAATGAAAAAGTAACTAAGACATGCTACCAAGACTCACAACTGGTCAATCTGCTGAAACTCATTGATTGCTGCTGTGGCATAGATGGCCAATACTTCACCATAGATGGACATCTGTCTCAACCCTTTAAGGCTCAGGGAACATCACGGAAGAGAAGATAGAAAGAGTAAAATAGCAGGGGAAGGCATGAAATGCTGTGCAGCAGGCTCCTTGGAATTGTGTCTTGGTCTAGAGGGAGGGAGGTTTGGAGATTCAGGGAGGGGCTAGGTGGAGCTCTGAAGGCCAGGAGACCTAAGCGCACTAGAGCATGCAGCCATGTGGCCACAGGGTCATTGGGTGGATCCACAGGTGGGGCTCAGGCAAATGTCCTTCAGCTCTTGGCACACGCCCTCTGATACCAGCTGTATGCTCTCAGCCCAGCTTGGAGACACCACACCTAAGGTATTGCAGGATGCTGAAGCCACAAAGCCTGAGAGTTAAACTGAGAAAGAGAAGTTCTGAAAACAAACAAGAGACAAAATGGAGACTTGAGAGAGAAGAACCAAAGGCTAGCCACAAGAAAAGGTAGCCAACCAGGAAAGTGGGCCCAGGAGGCAGTGTGCAGTTCTGTGAGGTGCAGTACTTAGGCTTTTCAGTGATGTGCCTGTCTTCTGAGTGACCCATTGGCCTATAAGTGATACTTCACTCATGGTCTTATAGGTGATGCCTTGCCCCTGGTCCTGTAGGCAAAACTTCACCCTCCTGTAGGTGACACCTCATCCATCCTCCTATTGGAGATACTCACCCATGGTCCTGTAGGGGACACCACACCCATGGTCCTGTAGGTGACTCCTTATTCATGGTCCTGTAGATGAGGCCTCACTCATGATCCTGTAGGTGGCATTTGCCCATGCTCCTGTTGGTGACACCTCACTCATGCTCCTATAGGTGACCCTAATATATTCATTGTTTCATCAGGGTTGTTGTAGCTAACATCTGTTGTTGTAACTAACATCTGTTGTAGCTAACATCAGGGTTGTTGTAGCTAACATCTCTTAACATCTGTTTGTGTCTCTCCAGGAAAAGTTTCGTTTTCAACTCAAATTGTCTCGATTCGCTGTGGAAAAAAGAACTACTTAGAGATGATTCCAAAAAAAAAGCACTTTTTCAATGAAGGATTTTTAAGTATATAAAATGTAGCCATATTTAATGTAGCCATTTTTCCTCACAGACTCATTATCTTATGCTCTTTTCTTCCAGCTATGTTTGTCATAAAATTATTGGATTCTTTATAGATAAGTAAAAATGCTAACCTCATCAAGCTTTTAATCACTTAAGCCAACTATAGTATGTTTTTATTATCTTTAAATTCATCCTGTCCTATTCCAAAAGGCTTGTTTATTAGCATCTTGCCATTTCCTCCTTCTGTTTCTCCTACTCAGCTTTCCAATATTATAACTAATATTTGAAATATTAAATTTAAAAGACAAAAGGGTTGTTCTGACTAACATTCCTGGAGGTTTTAGTCCATGACCAGTCAGCCCTATTGACCCATGGTAGGGCAGCACGCTATGGTGTGAGCACACAGCAAAGCAAAACCATGCACCCAGCTAGCGGCCAGAAAGTGACAAACAGGAAGCAGCTGGGACCAGTCTCCTTCAAGGCCATGCCCCAGTGACCTAAAGACCTGCAACCCCTCCCTACTGCTGACATGTTCCACCACATCCCAACAGCACCAAGCTGGGGATCAAGTCTTTAACACACAGATCTCTGTGGATTAAAATTCAAACTAAAGCAGTCTGATTGGTATCTATTTAAAACTCAAAATACTATTTCAGGAAAATATGTAAAAAATAAATTCATA
The DNA here is from genome assembly GCA_004027205.1 of Ctenodactylus gundi. NCBI lineage: Eukaryota > Metazoa > Chordata > Mammalia > Rodentia > Ctenodactylidae > Ctenodactylus > Ctenodactylus gundi. The sequence continues at coordinate 4,923 of PVKB01002323.1, forward strand.
TTTAATAAAAAGAGAAATACCAAATATTTTATTAAAATAAAATAGAAAAAATATTGTTGGAGAAAGGCATGCCTTTAGTTGCAACTAAACAAAAGCAAATCAAAATAATTGTAAGGTGTCACCTTGCAGTTGTTAAACTAGTGAAACAGAAAACTTCAAAACAAACATGAGTAAGACTGGAAGAAATAAGGAAAGCAGGTAACAGCAAATTCTTTACTCTAGTTTGTGTGAGATAAGACATAAAATTAACAGCAGAAACCTTTTATGTCTGTTACTTTTTTAATAATCATCATGTGGAAAATAATGAATAAATATTTGAGCAAAGACTTCATGAATGAAATAGTTCATTCTCATTAACTTAATTCCACTTTGAGAATTATGGACAGAAATGAAAAATTAAGACTTTTGACAACTTGAAGAGTAGAAAACATTGGAGACGTTCATGTGTCCAGTACAGGAGAAACACAGGCTTGACTAAAGTTACTTGGACATGGTGAACATGTCTGCAAGCTCCTGGGAAGTGTCTGTATGAGGACTGTGGAGTGGAAAGGAGGGAGATGATCCAAGGGGCTGGGTCCTCTGTTCCCAGAAACCCATGGGTCTATGGAGGAGCCCTAGAAAGAAACCTCAACTACGCAACACCAAAACCATTTAAAACTGACCAAAATATTCCCAGACAGCCTCGATGGGACAATGCAGGGACATCAACATAAGTGACTGAGCCCTCCTGTTCCCTGGGGAGGAGGCCAAAGAGGGACATCTGCACAGCACCCAGCAGGTTGCAAAGATATCTTGACTGTGATTACCTACCTCTTCAGGCAAAGCACTCTTGGATATTTGAAAAGAAAATTTAAAATTGTAAAGCCAGAACTAAATTGCTTGGAAGCATGTTTCATACTTAACCTATTACTGAGTATCTTTTTTAACACAATAACTCAGCTTTGAGTCAACTTGAGATTGTTGTATAAAGCAGTCTTAGGTGCTTCCAAGGAAGACACCTATAGTAAAAAGACAATTCGGTTGCAAACCTTCCTGCTGAAAGAGCCGCTGAGGGGGGTAGGATCATTCATGGTCAAAGCTGTGTGAAATGTCGTCTTGGAGCCTGGGGCCAATTTTCAGTTGATACAATGTTAACCACACTCCTAACATTTAAATAAAGTCAGATAGAATGTTTATCGTTGATATTGAAGGGGTTTTTTTGAAACTAAAATAAAAAAATTCTGAGTCTAACAATAATGGAACAGTGGATTTATTCACAAAAGTTTGTGGTTGCTCTGTATCTTTGAGTTCAGTCTTGCAAATACTGAGAGAAAAAGAATTAAAATATATGTGATCTGTGGATGCCAATAGCATAAACCTATTTGCAATGTTTCACGAATTTGTAAATTTGTCAAAATAATTTGTCAAGATTCCACCAAATGCTAAATAGTATTTTAAAAGTTAATTCAGGTGGCCAGACAAAAATTACTGACATAAATAGCTAAAATATTTTACTTTCCTTTTTCAACCAGTTAATGTCAATAACTTAATGAAGAATGAATATTTTCTGTTTATCATTCATCCCAGGCACACAGCCATTTAAAGATAAATTGTTTCTTATAAACAGAAGTAACAGGTTTAAAATAAAGGGTAAAGGAAATGAAAAGAGAAATCGCAAAATTCAATCTCAAGGTTTTTGATTTTTAGAATTTTTGTTCAAGTTGTTTGAGTCCTGGGAATGGCAGCTTGCTCCTAACTTAAGATGCAGGAAGTAGATCTTGGCGCACAACTTACCTTTGAGAAAAATTACTTACTCTAAAATTAGCCCAAATCTTATGGTTTATATGAGAGAAATACTTTAGCTGTCAGATGCCAGGCCAGTCAGGACTACCAGTCAGGACTTTATGTCAGATAACTACAGAAAACCAAAATCACTCTAGCAACATCATACCTACCAATGGATTTAATGCTGGGACCTAGATCCCGATCTAGGTGAGAAGACATAAGGAGCAAAAATGGCTGCCAAAACAAAACCACAGAATTGCCCTGGCCAGGATTATTTGCTACTGCTATAACCAAGAGCATGTGCCAAGAATCATACCACAATAGCCTACCTGGGGAACAGTGAGCTGTCCCAGGAATGAGCCTGCTACAGCCCACCCCACCTGATGGTTTCTTCCAGGCAATCACATCGTATTTCCAAAGTCAGGTCCTCTGCAGGTATCCCTGAGTGACAGAACTCAAACCACACCGATATCTTTGGCTGTTAGGGCAGTGCCCAGCCTTGCGTTGCCTGTACAGAGAATGGCACCCCCCGGTGTTGGAACAGATGTGACTGACTAAACAATGGATTCTGCCCACCTGGGCTGTATCGTGGCCAGGGCCAATGCCCTTGCACAGTGGTAATTCTTACTTCGGTGTTTAACACATGCTAAGGGAAAGCAAAGATCACCGCATAGCATGTAAAGAGAATATGACTCTCAAGGTCACTTGGACACGTGCGTGTGTGTGTGTGTGTGTGTGTGTGTGTGTGTGTGTGTGTGTTCAAATAGAGAATATAAGATGATAAGGTGTTTTGTACTGTAATAAGTTTAAGAACAGAACACCAAAAATGAGAGCAGTGAAGGAAATATTAATAATATGTACACATAAGTGAGCCTTAATAAAGGTGTGTGTAAGGTGGTAAGACAAGGAACACCTGGCCATGGAAAGCCACCAAGCTGTTTCCTTGCTTGTTGCGCTACAGAGCATTGGAGAGCTTGGGCAGTGGGATGTCAGGAACTCAGCCCCACTACACATTAGGTGTTTTGACCTTGAGAAAATAATTTCCCCTTTTTCAGCCTTTAACTTACCTCTAGTCACTAGGAATGGGTGACTCTAGCAATGTATTTCTGGTCTGTTTTGAAAGTTAAGCATGATAATGGCATGTTTTATGTTTGCCACTCCTCCAGCTGTAAGATGTATGTTTATAATTTCTGTGGCAGTCAGCTTCACACTACTACAGTGAAACATGTGAGGTAATTAACTTACAAGAGGAAGGGTGCATTCCGGTCCCGACTCTGTGGTATCCAGGCCACCACTGAGCAGGCTCAGGGCTTCGGCCTCGGGTGAGGCAATGCGCTATGGCAAGAGGATGGTGGAGGAAAGCTGCTGGAGCCTTCAGCCAGGCAGCCAAAAAGAAAATCAGAGGGCAGAGGCCCAAAATCTCTGCAACACGCCAGCATCAGAAGGGCCTCCACTGGCCCGACCTGCTAAAGCTTCTGCTCATTTCCAATTGTGACTTTACCGCAGGGACCTCTGAGGGACATGTCACCAAACAATAGCACTTTCTAAAATCTCTAGTAACTTATTTTAGAAAAAAACTTGAGTGTGGGACTGGAGGAATAGCACAGCTATTAAAACACTTGCCTCACAAAGCACAAAGCCCTGGGTTTGACTCCCAGCACCACAGGAGCATCATGGTGCGTGCCTCAGAAGCACTTCCAGCACTCAGGAGACTGAGGCAGGCAGATGGTCCTCTGTCCAAGGCCAGCCTTCACTATACCAATTGTTGGGGCCCTCAGGGCCTGAGAGCCTCAGCATTGCTGACCATGGCCAAGTTCCTTTCCACGAAGAAGCGTTTATTGTCTGGAATTTAAGTCAGGTGTTGTTCTGCTTGAAATTCGGATCAGGTGTTGAACCACGGGACTGTTCTAAGGAGGAGGTCCCGGGGTGGGGTGAGGGGTCTGGAGAGTTTGTTAGCCTATTAGATTGTTTGTATGCTAATGTTAGCGATTAGATTGCTTGTACGCTAATGTTAGCCTATTAGATTGCTTGCACGTTAATGTGGGTATGGAAGGGTATTTAAGCTTGGGCTTTGCAGAATAAAGAGAGCGAGAGAGTCAAGTCGGGTCGAGTCAGTCAACGTTGCATGATCGAGAGAGTCTGTGTGGTGTCTTTGCTGGTTGAAGACGCCACAAGTGGTGCCGAAACCCAGGATTCTCGGTAAAGTTTGCAGTATTGTAACACATCCCGCTTAGCGGGGGAGGTCTGCAGGTGGAGCAGCGGAGTATTTGCTATTTATAAGATGGGCTCAGAGACGTCTCGTGTCTGCATGGAGGGTGCTTTAAAAGATATCTTGAGGGCTGGGAAAGTACCTCTGAAATCGAAAACAGCCCGGAATGTGTCCTCACTGGAATAGAGGTAAACATTGGGCTAATGAGTGTAAATCAAGACGGGACCATTTGGGTAATCCTTTCAATTTGGATAGTCTTTCCCTCCGGGAAATGGGTGGAGGGGCCCGCCCCAGGCCCCGAAGCAGCAGAGTTATGGGGCAATACAGCTTCTCTCGCAGACAATTCCCTTACATAAGGATGATTGCAAACAACCCCAGGGTATGGCAAACAGTCATTCAGAAAATGGAATGGACCCGTCTCCGTACTTATATGGGGTTGAGGGCATGTTTGTGGTTTTTCTTAGAAAGAGGATGGTGCCCAGTGGCTTCCTGAACGACTGGTCCGGACCACTGAACAAGCTCCTGTGACAGCTGAACCTGACGATGATGCTGATATCGAGGAGTAAGAAAATTTCGTTGGACCTTTGTTCCAGACTCTTCTTTGTTGCATACTGCCATATGGGAACAAAACGGACTACTTCTTGCTATATCTTGGACTGATCAAATCCAGTGGACGTATCTTCTTCCTCTTATACTTTTTCCTCAACCACTTCCCATTCTAGCAATGTATCGTCTATGGGAATGTGGTGGTCTGATTTTGGACAGAGACAATTGTATGTTTGGAAATCGGGGGTGGCTGTCAGTACCCCCTATGTTACGTGGCAAGATAATGGACAATTTAACTTGACTAATTATGTATTGTTTACTGTTAATTTGAAAAGGCATTGAGCCATCCTAAGTTGAACTAATTATTGCTGAAATTGTTGCATATTGGTGCAGCACAAACTGCTGTCATTACTCAGTATGTTTCCCTCCTGGCCGGGTTTTTCCCGTATGTTTGATTTTCCCTTATATTATTTGTAGTGGAATGGAAGGATTACAAACTCTGGCCGCTAACATTCATGGTCTTAAGCTATGTGGCAAACCCTCCAGTTTTGGTGTGTGATTGGGCTGGTAGCCAAAGACGGGTAAGATTTCTCTGCATTCAAGACAACCTAAGACAGGATGCATGCCATGCTGCATGTAGTCCAATGACGGGTAAGTTCTGACTGTAAGGGAACAACCTAAGACAGGCACAGTCTAGCACCAAACTTTACATTAAAAAATAAAAAAGGGGAGATGTTGGGGCCCTCAGGGCCCGAGAGCCTCAGCATTGCAAACCTTGGCCACGTTCCTTTCCACGAAGAAGCATTTACTGTCTGGAATTTAAGTCAGGTGTTGTTCTGCTTGAAATTCGGATCAGGTGTTGAACCACGGGACTGTTCTAAGGAGGAGGTCCCGGGGTGGGGTGAGGGGTCTGGAGAGTTTGTTAGCCTATTAGATTGCTCGTATGCTAATGTTAGCCTATTAGATTGCTTGTACGCTAACGTGTAGCCTATTAGATTGCTTGTATGTTAATGTGGGTATGGAAGGGTATTTAAGCTCGGGCTTTGCAGAATAAAGGGAGTCATTGAGTCATGTCCAGTCAGGTCGAGAGTCAAGTCGAGAGTCGTCGAGTCAGTCAACATTCCACGATCGAGAGAGTCTGTGTGGTGTCTTTGCCCGTCGAAGACGCCACACCAATGAGTTCAGGACAAGCCTGGGCTACAGAGCAAGGCCCTGTTCCAAGAAGAGAGGGAAAAAAAATAACTTGAACTCATAATGCATTGATTCAGAATAACTGTCACCACCAGGTCGCTACAATCTTCAAAGTGCCATTTCAATCAGGATTTAGTTTTTTTGGTTGGTTTGATTAAAGCTTTCCACGAGTGGAACTCTGATTCTGCCTAAAAACTGATGTTAAAAATATGACACTAGTAATGAAGCTTGGAGGAAAGAAGTAATTATGAAAGTTGTTTTAAGGGTATGGCTTGTTGATATGTCCAGTTTATTTGTGGTGAAAGCCTACCACAAAGCATTGTGTACCTATCTAGCAAAGACTGCTAGCTCACATTCAACAAATATTTAATATCAAAAAGATATGGTTTCATTAGATAGAAAAACATGTTACCTAGGTACTAACACCAAGAAAATCCAAACATTTAGCATGCCTTACTGCAATTGCAGAGGTACTTTTAAAAGATTCTAATCACTCTAAGAATGACAACAAAAGTTCCCACAGGGGTTGTAGACTTATCAGATGAGAGACTGATAAAAATAAAATGCAAAAATAATGATCAACTATATTCATCCTGGAAAAAGAAAAGTAAATCCCCACCGTGATTATTAGTAAGTCCTCACATAATCAATATGTAGCTCATAAATGTTTAAGGATTAGTCAAGATCTGTCACTGTTGTGGCACTAAAGGAACAATAAAATGCAAAGGTGACAAAGTGTAAACTCTTTATTTCTTCTAAACAATTGCCTGGCAGGGGACAGCTATCTCAACTACTTATCAGATGAATACAGCCAGGCACTCTGCTCTGTTTGCCCGTTTTCCTGTAGAATGCGAAGCTAATTATAAGGTAGGCAGACTTGAATGTGCCCCCCAAAAAAAATCACTCTTCCACTCCCAAATTATAATTCACTATCATCAGGGGAAATTAAGTGGGTACTTTTTACATGTAGACTCTCCATTAGAAAATGTTCATAAAATACGTTGTTATAAAGTCGTAACCCTCGAAATGCCTCTAGTAAATAGGACAAGCTTTCAAGAATCAGATAGACCTATTTATGTATTTCAACTATTTATTCAGTTAATTCTGATTTAGCTTCCAAAAAGATATTTTAAGCCTTTATTAGTCTAGTCCCTTTTTCTGAATGAGCTTTCAAACAATAAGGTGACTTTTCTTTAAAAAAATATAATTAAAACTTTTATAAATTTAGATTAACTCAGTAAGCCCTGACTAAGACAATAAAAGATGTTTTTCATATGATCGGTGGCTTGGTTCTTTTTCGTTGCTGGAGCAGAATACCCAACCTTTACAACTTAAGGGAAGAAAAATTTATTTTAGCTCACACTTTCAGAAGATCTCTGTCCATTCACTGGTGGGAGTAGGAAATGGTAGTACCACATTCATGGTCCAGGGCCAGAGACAGACCTCCTCACATCATGGCAAAACAAAGTCAACATCAGAGAGGAAGAGAGAGGAGTAGAACCAGCACAAGCCCCTCCAAGACAAGCTCAAGTATCTGCCTCTGTCAGCCAGGCCTCTTCTCCCAACAGTATACAGTATTCATAGGCACGTGAGGCTTTTTGAAGATACTCGAGATCCAAACCACAATAATCCACCCTCGGCCCTCAAAGGACTCATGTCCACCTCCTAATGCAAAGTGCATTTAGTCCAGTTGCCGAAGTTTTAACAGTTTCAGCACTACTAAAAAAGTTCAAGTTAAAAGTTTCCTCTGAGATACAAAGCAAACTCTCAGATGTGAGCTCCTGTGAAAAGTAAAGAGTTAAGCACTTCTAATATTTAATGGCATAGGGTAAACATTCCCACTCCAAAAGGGAGAAATAGGAGGATATAAAGCAGTTGGGTCAAGGCAAGTTCTAAACCCGGCAGGGCAAGGGTTAAACCTCAGAGCTCCTTGTTCAGCATCTACAGTAAACTTGGATGGCCCTGTGCCTACAACATTGCCATGGGCTACAGCCTCCATGTTCTCTCCTTTTGGCTGACCTTGCCAACAGCTTGCAACCTTCCTCAGGGAACAATCCATTCTCCTGGCTTTTCCAAATTTTTAGAGCCTCCACTGTACCTTAGGCTTCTTCTTCATAACTTCATACAATGCCATCCCAGGGACACACTGCCTGGCCTCCAAGGCCTTTATCTGAAATCTAGGTAGAAGCCTCCATGACCTCACAATTCTTGCGCTCTGCAAGCCTCTAAAGCCACGACAGCGTGGATGCTGCCAAGGTCCACCAGGGGATTGAGCAGGACCTGGTCCCATTGGAGAAATGTTATAGGAGCCTTTGAGTTCTTAAATGGTTGAACTTCAGGTGGCTATTATTGGGTAAATATTTTTATTTAAGTAAATATTTTTAGTTAAGTTAGGATTAGCGGTGTGTAGTGGCCACATCTGGATGCAGGAGGGACTGGTTACTGGGCAGAGACCGGAAAGGATACATAAGCTGCACCTGCCTTCCTGGAGGACAGGTGACTAGTCTCAACTAGCCTCAGCTTGTCTTCCTGTTTGTCAGGGGAAGCTGCCTCCACCTGTCTCTCTGCCATGTACTTTGATTGTTGCCGGCCACCCCTGAATGGACTGTGACCTTCAAGACTGTGAGCTAAAATAAACCTTTCCTTTCCTAAGTTGCATGTGTAAGTTTTGCCCTTCCTCCCAGTCTTGTCTTAGTTCTGCCATGCTGGTGTGAGGATCTTGATCTTTCCAAGTTGGCTATGCTTCTAGCTGCAACCCTGCCATGCAATTCCACCATTTTCCCATTTTTCCAGCTACCCACCCATGAATGGACTGAGACTTTCTAAAACTGTAAGCTGAATTAAATCTTTTCTCCCTAAAGTTGTAGATGTTGGGTATTGAGTCACAGCAATGAAAAAGTGACTATGACAAGAGCTGTTGTGGTCCGCTTGTCCTAGGAGGGAGGAATGAACAAAAAGACACAGAAAAAAGACACACACACACACACACACACACACACACACACACATAGGGGAAGAGTACAGCAATGAGAGACTGCGCGCTTTATTTTTATAGGTCCCTATTCTAACCCCCTCTCTTACTAGCTGACCTTTACCCTAATTCTGTCTTGCATCTCTTACTAGACCACCTAGCTTTGCTATCAAGTCAAGGAGTCTCAAAGTCTGCCACAGTCTGCTTGCATTTGTTTGCCACAAGCCAAGAGAGGCCCTCATTTGCAAGAGACCTCCAGTGCCTCCTGTGAGGTGGCAGTGGCTCACCTTGGGTGGCAAAACAAGGATTGTCTGAGACCCCAAGCCCTTCCTGATTGCAGGCAAGAGCCCATCATCTCAGACTGTAAAACAAAAAACTACCTGAGATTACAAGTCCTTCCTGTTTGCAGGCAAGGTCTCTTCATCCCAGGGGGCCAGACAAAGCTTTCTGTCTTCTTTGTGAGAACAGAGTCAAACTCAAGATAGTTTAATTATTTAAGCCTTGGTGGTCTGTGTCTTTAACTCTTGGTTCCCTTCAAATAACACACAAGTTTTTTAGGCCAATTGCCAATTGCTATGGTTTGGATCCTAAGTGTCCCCCAAAAACCTCATTTATTTTGAACTGCATGACTTGCAAACAAGGAAATGAGGGAGGGGCACCCATCCTGGTGTGGGGTGCACACTTGGCAGCTTAAAGTCATTAAAGGGAGGAGGAAGAAACATTGTTACAACTTCTTCCTGGGAATGCTCTGGCCTGCCTGAGTCCTCAGACTTCATTTTCCCTTTGTTCACTTGGCTTCTGTCCCTCCTCTGCTGTGTATCTCCACTGTTGCCAGCTGCCCCATGATCAGACTAAAAGAAACCTTCTGAAACTGAGCTAAATAAATCTTTCCTCCCTTGAATTGTGGATGACAGGTGTTCTGTCAGAGCAACAAATAAGTAACTAAGACACAAATACAGTTCTCCTTCCCAACTGGAAGCTTAGCCTTTCCAATCTACTCTCCTATCAGCATTCTGGTCTTCTTAGCTCCAAGTATCTTCAATCAAGCCCAATTCAGAGCACTCCAAGGCTTCTTTAGCCTACACCCTCAAACCTTCCCAAACTCCTCCAACAAGTCAGTTCCAAAGGCTTCCAAAACACATGGTCAGGGAAAGTCAAAGCAATGACTCTTGTCTACTGGTGCCAATTTCTATCTTAGTTATTCTTACTTTTCTGGGACAGAATAACGACCATCCACAACTTAAGGGAGGAAAGATTTACTTTAGCCCATATTTTTAGAAAGTCTCAGTCCATTCACAGGTGACAGCTGAATGTGGTAGAACCACATAGCAGAGTCACAGCTGGACACAGAGCTCCTCACAGCATTGCAGAACAGAGCCAGGTCTCTGAGAGGAAGGGTTAGGAAGGACAGAATCAGCACACACCCCTCCAGGTCAGCCTCTGAGCACCAATCCCTTTCAGTCAGGCCCTACCCTTGTAGTATCACACAGTATCCATAGGTATATGAGTCTTTTGTGAGATATTCCTGATCCAAACCATAGCAACCTCTATGCCATGACATTTGATAACTCTCTGTTTTCACACATTAGTGAGGCTATTTTCATATTGACTGCATATACCTATGTTCAGTCTTCATCTTTGCAGATATTGCATTCTCTCTCTCTCTCTCTCTCTCTCTCTCTCTCTCTCTCTCTCTCTCTCCTCTTTCTCTCTCTTTCTCCATAAACACTTTAGGGATAAATTTAGAAACATTTTTCCATGCACTGTATTCTTCAGGGTTGTCCAGAGAGATAGAAGTAACATTATATGTGTGTGTGTGTGTGTGTGTGTGTGTATATATATATATATATATATATATATATATATATATATATATACATATATAGCAGCCTGGTTCACGTTCAGCTCAGCTCTTTGTGGGAGGAAGACCATTCTGGTCGAGCCCAGGGACTAATACATCCTGGGCAAGCATCCTACCACTGAGCCTCAGTCTTCTTTCCAAGTTCAAAGGCCTGAAAATCCGGTGTGGAGAACAGGGAATGGCCCAAAGACCAGAGAACCAGAAGTTCTAATATCCAAGATGAAGAAAAGAGCAGACCTTCAGTCCAGGAAAGAAAGACTGATTCGCCTCCCCACTGTTTTTTCTGTGTGACCCTTCAGCTGACCAATGGCTTCTACCCATATGGAGGGTGAATCTTCCCCACTTAATCTTCTAAGACTCACACATTGCTCTTGAAAGACCACACCCAATTAATGCTTTACCTGGTCTCTAGGTGTTTTTTACTTCTGTCAAATTGAACCTGACATTCATCACCACACACTTTCCTCCATCTACTTTTCCTTTCGTTTCTTCTCTCTAAATTGAATTACATTAAATGCATATTATCTACTTTTAAAAGCTGAGATATATTTCTAGTCTGTAAAAAAGAATTCACACATTTCAAACTCAGTGATACCTGTAGTCTCTGGGATTAGTTCATGTGGGGTTTCGCCACCACACAAGGCCTGGGGAGAGGAAAGATGAGTGTGAGGCTGGGCCCCCTCGTAGTCTGTCGAAGCAGGAACTCAGTTTATTCAGGAAGTACAGAAGCTTATATAGGGTAGAGGGAGAACGTGGCAAGGAAGGGAGAGCAGGCGATTGGACATGGTGTCTATGTAAGCGGGTGTAAAGCCAATTAGTGAGATGTCCATGCAGGCAGGCATCTGGCGCTTGAAGCAATAGTATTGGGATCACGTGTGATCCACAAGGGCAGAAACGGCTTGGCCCAATCATCTTCCTTGGTAAACACCCAAGGTGGCCACCCCGTGGACTTCCAGCGGGTGCCATCTTAGATATCACCCCACAAGTTCATATGATTAAAATTCACTACCTTTTATTGGATACATACATGCTATCCTGACAATCTAAAAGGTGAGCAGTATTCTTATCCCCATGATATAGGTGAGAAAAATGAGATCCGCTTTGAAAGCTTCACCTTGAAACTAGGAAGTGAAATAAGTGCCACAGGCTACCGGAGCCATTACTGTAATCATGATGACTTTCTGCCTCCCAGAAGACACAGGACATGGACATTGAAGGGACACTTGATCCCAGGGCCTCACTAACATTCTCCTACCAAAGGGACCATCATGATGTTATCTCCTCTCAACATATTACTTACAAGGTTGTGTATGTCCTTTAAAATATTAAATATTTAATTAGTCCAATTACAGCATCTCCCTGAGGCAAATACTTAGCCTGTGTAATTGCTGTGTTGGTTAAAAAGAAGAGCAAAAGGAAGCTTGGACATATAAATTAGCAATAACAAAACAGGCCATTACATTTCATGCCTTGATACTAACATAGGTGACTCCCTTCGAGTAAGATTGTAAGGCAATTATTAAAAGCAGTTCTCTCCAGATGATCTCAATAATTACACATAGCTGGGTTTTTAAACAGCCAAATGATCAGACAATCCATTCAATAGAAGGCTGCTATTCTCACCCACTATGTCGCAGTACCGCCAAAAGCTCTTGCACAGTGTTTGTGTGGGTGAGGAGTGCGGGGGAGGTGGGGAGGACAAACATGGAGATTTCAGCTGTTCTGCATCTTTAGCCATCATTTTTAAGTGATTCTGGGGAGAATATCAACCTGATTGTTGTGGCCGTGTCTTTGTTCTTAATAAATATGTATGAACATGATTTCTGCCACAATAGCAGTTGACATTTTATTTCCTTACTAGTCTGCAAACACTTTGGCAATTGAAACCACACTTCATTCAATAATCCTCCCAATATTTAACAGTGAAGCAGAAAAGAAACTGACCCTTAAAACTGTTTAATATTGAATGACCTTAAATATGGTTGACTGAACGTTTTGCATTTTTAAAATCTGCAAACCTGCTTTTCACACCCGTGTGTATGTGTGTGTGTGTGTGTGTGCATATATGCATGCATTTGTGTGTGTGCACACATGCATGTGAGTCTTACCAGTCTTTCCTCACCCTTAAAATTCTAGGAAAGAATTCTCTTACATAGGGATACTTGCTTTCTCCCTTCCCCACGGGACTCAAGGCTGATTCATATAATCTCAAAGAAAAAAAATTATCTTCTCCATTACCTAACAGGAAGAGGTCTGCAGCAATGAGTTTCCACTAAGGAGAAAAATCCTTTTTTCAGTGCATGACAACTGATCTGGTGTTGGAAGCCTCCTTGAGCCAAAAGCAGAACATTTTATTATTTTATGTACTTATCTGAAAATTCAAGCTACTGAGACCTAGCACTTTTAAAAAAAACATACTTCACTTCAGATATACCTAATATAAAAGGAAGGCTCCATCCCAGGAACAAGGCTCTTAAACTCTTATCACTATATTCAGTTATTTGGTCAAAAAACAATATAATCCATCATATATTTCTTCTCCAAAATTGCTTCACAAAATCTAACTTTGAAGAAATGACCTTAGCATTTATTAAAGGCTAACATAATAAAAGTTTTTCAATGTTTTCATCTTTTGCAAGAAAACACTAAGTCATGCTACCATCTAAACTTGCAACCAGAGAGATGTCTAATAAAATCTTTTTAGTATTCAGTAGCAGGGAGACATCTTTATCCCCAGATGAAAACGAATGATTCTATTCATCCCACTTGGAAAATCAGTAGCATCTTATGCTTTTCTGTTTGACTTCACAGCCCAAAAGATGAAAAATAAATTCAGAATTCAATTGCAGCAACTAATCCCTTTCATATGTATTATATAAGTGTATTTTACCTCTGAAGCTTGTTTCTATAATTTCTCTTTGTAGGAGATCATTAAATGTTTCGAGAACTAGGCAAGAAAGGAAAGCCTGGGAGGTGGGGACTGTGACAGGAGACTGCTCCCACAGGTGGAGAGATCGAACAGGCAGGACAGAATCGATTTTTCATGTTTTATAGCTATGAGGCTGCGTTAGCCAACAGCACCACCACCAAAGCCCATCACCAGCAAATGTCAGAGTTACCAGCACACACATGACCCTTGGTAGACAAGCTCAGAGCTGATGTGAAGGCTGAAAGATAGGAAAATATGATTCTAAATCAACTTGTAATTAAGTAACAATTACAAAAGCCCAGAAACCAAAAGTCACCTCAAATGGAATTTTTTTCAGTGCCTCTTATATTTAACTGCCTGAAGCTTTGGAGTATCATATTTGTAGTCTTAACATTTACTGAGCATACAAGTCACTTGAGATATGCCTTAAAACACAGATTTCTTTTGGATCCCATAGTAGTGGGGCCAAAAGGTCTACATGCGAGACAAGTGGTCCAGGACCTCGGGAAGAGTGGAGTCTTCAGAGGTAACAATGGCTTTGTTGAGTCCCAGTCTTGTCACTTAAAAGCCACATGTCATTGGCCAAGCCCCCTTAGGATCTCAGACCTTCACTTACCCCATTACTTGCAAAGGAATAATAACATCCACTTTGCTCGGTCCTGGAAAGATATGAAAAGATAAGGGCACGGTCAAATACGCTCCTCGATAAGTATTCTTTTTTTCAGCTGTCTTTACTTTTTGTTGTTCTGTTGTTTGTCTGAAACGCTTTTGATTAATAGGTACAACTGGTACATAAGGTACAGCATGATACCTCATCACATGTGGGCAGCACACCCTGATCAAATCAGGGTGATGAGCATTGTCCTTTATGTATCATTTATGTTGGAGACATTCGAGGTCCTCTTGTCTAGAGCTTTGTAATGTGTAAAAGGATATTAAGAACAAGAGTCATCCCACTGTCCAACAAAACATTAGAACATGTTTTTCTGTGCTCTGGTATCTGTTATCCAGACATTATATTGATTTTGTTACAGATTTAGAATGCAAAATGAAAACCCAGATTCAATCAGATAAGTTTTATGTTAAAGGCTGATATGTTTGGGGGGTGGGGTAAAAGTTTTAAAGTCTCACAACCCTTGTATTGACTACTATGTAACCAAAATCCCAAAATCTGGAATATTAACCTAATAATAAAGAATCTCTATCTAAAGCAAAATGTTCAAGGTTTGGGGAGTAATTGAGAAAGAAAGGATGAGTATTTAAAGGGAAGACGTGCAACACAGGCAAGAAAGGAACAGTGATCTCAAATCCCCAGTCACCTTACACAACTGGTATATTCAAATTCTTACCTGTGCGTTCTTTAACCAAAAAATAAAAGTGGCGGTGTAAGACCAACATGAAGTCAGACTTGTCACCTCAAACATCTTGGTGTGGTCAAGCAAAGAGTAAATCAATAAGCACACAAATCGAATTTTTTAAATTGTGTACAAGTTAATAACTGAGGCAGCTTAATTAGGAAACCTTTTAGTAATCAAAAGAAAGCTATTTTTAGAAAAAAATTTTGCTGGCTTTTCGATTGATTTTTGATATCAGAATATACTCATGATTGAGAAAAAAACTTTTTTCCACTCTTTTGAAAAATTAAATCCTTACCTGAAATATGTAGAAACCTTTGAGAGCTTCATCCTTACATGCAAAAATGATGATATTCTGTTACCCCTACACAAGGATGAAATCTCTAAAACTGTAGCCAGAAGCAAACCCCAGGAGACTAATGACACTTTAACATTTCGTGCTCACACATGAATGCTAATTCCACTCTTGGAAGAAACCACCAAAATGGCATTCATTAAGATAAAAGCTGGATTATGATAGAATGGGAAATTTGTAGGTATGGTTCCTATAAAATGCAAATATTGCCAAAGAATGGTCTCCACAGAGTGCTCTCTACACCGATTCCTTTGCAATGTTAAATCACACTTTCAGCAAGGCAGTATAAAATTAAGTGCCAGGTATTTGCTGCCCTGCTGCAAGGCAGCCCCACAGGTTGTTGACAGCTCTGGGCTCTCTTGACAGAATGCTCATTCTTCCAACAAGAATGCGGCCCTGGAACTGAAGACATTTCGGTACTTCAGGGCCTAGGAAAATGGAAGGCGCCCCTGCAAACACAGCCTCTGATCAAGGTCACCCTGCCCTCAGATCAAACATCTGACCTGGGTAAGCCTCTCTAAGAATGGGATTTGAGATGGATTTGTTTCTATGGCTAAAAAACAACAGAAAGAAAGCCCTTCTTAAAAACCAGGAAATTATGCAGATGTTTTTTTTTTCCTACTGTGTCTTTTCATTGCCATGTTTTTAAACAGGTTTTCAGAAAAATTACCTTTAAAAAAAAAAGGGACCTAGTTTTCTCTGTACTGTCTCAGTAATTCTGGTCACCCACCAGGGGGTGTGGAGTTTTGTATTGAACATTTCTCCACTTGGTCTGCCTGGATATCTTTCAGTTCAATTCTGACGCTATCTACCAGAGGCGGAATCAGACCCCGTGGGTGGCGCGCACAGCCCCACAAGACTCCCCCACCTCAATGTGAGCCTTAAGTCCTGGCTTCCAGGGCTTCTAAGAACCAGCTATAAATTTCAGAGGCAAAAATACGGTTTCCTGGTATCCATCTGGTTTTGTTTGCTGAGCTATGAATTGATTTAAGACTGATTCACAGGAGAAAAATCCTGTTTAATTACATGCAAACACACAGGAGTTCCACAAAATATAAGACTTAAAGAAGGACCAGGTGACTGAAGTTTACTGAAGCATTGAGGTGGTGGTACACGTTATGGGAAGGTGAAAGGAGAAAACAAATGAGTGGTGAATAAATGTGGAGACCGAGATTGAAAGAAAAAGGGGTGAAGGGCCCCAAAAGGTTGAATTCACAGTAGTCAGTCACTCAAATATGTATTTTTGACATGAAGACTTGACAGAAATATTAGGCTAATAAATTACCATGCCCTGATCTGAAACAAATTTTTCACTAGCTCCTCTGTGTCGCATGTAATAAGTGAAAGTGACCTCTCCTAAAACTATTTCTAGTAGCCTACATAATCTAAGTTGCACACCAATGTTAGGGATGATATGGCTAATCCACATAAATCTGGAAACACTGTATTATGTTATTAAAAGATTTTGACAATGCTAAATACGTTATTTTGTCACTATTTCTGCTTGAGAAACTGGTGACTCAATTTCTACACAATCGTGTTATGTATCAAAATCTAATTGCTTCTAAAAATGATAATAACACTATTCTGATTTTTAAATCATTTCATACTAGGATGATGGCTCTTTTCTAAGTTGACAGCAGACATACCATCTCTGTTGGTGAAAATGACTTTAATCTACACATCACCCTGTCCTGTGAAGACTGCTGCTTTGGATACCTCAGCATATTTAAGCATCAGACTTGGAAACAGCTGAAGAGCATCAAGGGCAGATAACTTCATCTTTATATATTCAAGACAAAATAAAACTTTGGGATACGAGGTATTCTGGATAACTGCATCTTCTACATAGTCCAAGATTGCCTGGAAAAACATTCTACAGTCAAAAATATTTACAAAATGTCTCTGTAGGTGTTCTTGCTTTAGTAAATAATATTTTGAATGCTGTGTGTGATTAATTACATGCTTCAACTTGATTGGGCCACAGGATGCCCAGGTATCCGATAGAACATTTTCCCTGAATCTATCTGTGACCCTGTCTTCAAAAGAGGTTAGTATCTGAATTGTCAGGCTGGGTACAACAGATGACCTTCCCCAGCCTGACACCTCCTGCCTCTTGAGGTCTTGAATAGAACAAATAACGAAGGAAGTCCGGACTCTGCTCTCTGCCTAACTGTTGAGCTGGGACACTGGGGAGTTTCTTCTTCTTCCCGCTTCTGTTGTTTCTCAGGCTCTGGAATCAGCAGTGGATTCTCCGCCACTGGCTCCATGGCTTTAGGCTTCTAGCTGTGTCCCAGCTTTCCTGGTGCTCCACTCTGCACAAGGCAGCTCCCGATTTTTCAGACCAGAATCTTTAAAGCCAATACTTCATAATAATTATCATATATACCAGTCGTTTTCCTGGCAAACCCTACATGAGGATTGAAGATTCAAAAGTTCATGACACGAAAAGTATGATTTTACAGTACTGCCAATGGTAGTGTAGGTAACACCATACTGAGGTAAATGTGGCCTCGCCTTGTGACACACCTTGACAACTGCTTTTTTAAAAAGTCAGTTTATTCCACTATCATTTGCCCCATTGTCCAAAGGTGAACTGTAAAAGGCTCAATACTTTTAAAATGGTATTTGCTCAATAAATACCTGAGAGGCATAAAAAGAATTTGTTTGATGTTTTCATTCCTGTGATATTTGATTTCATTTAACCAGGAAAAATCATATTTTCCATATCATTATAATTTTTGGCTATTTTGAAGATTCCACAGGTCTCTTCTATATTTTATTGCTGTCGAAGAATATGGCTGCTCGTTCATCAGCCAATTAGAAAGAAGCAACGCCCTGGGTTAAAGAGGTACAGGAACGCACAGGCTTGCGCTTCCACACCCCCTCATGCCTAAACAAGACTTTTTTTTTTTACTTTGACACAATTGTCTTGTGTTTTTACTCTCGTATGTATTTTTTTCATTTAAAGGAAATGGTTTGAAGCAACTTTGCTGAACCTAAAAAGAAAATTAGTTCTCTTTTTATATGTTGTTTTGCAACCATTTTCTACTGGCAAACAGAGAAGTGACTTGCTACCTCAAAAGGCTTTGTCATGTTTACAATTACATCCTTGATTCGTGAAGCAGAACCAGACCTTGTGTAACCCTACCTGGTGTGTGTGGCTCAAGCCCAGGACCTTCACACTGACCTACATCCCAGCCCATTTTCATTTTTGATTTTGAGACAGGCTCTCCCTACGTCACTAGGTTATCCAGGCTGTGTTCAAACTTAAGGATCCTCCAGCCTCTGCATCCCACAGTGCTGGAATTAGAGGTCTGTGCCTCAGGGCCCAGTTCCCTTTTGCAGTCTTGAGCACCGTTACTCTCAAAGACTAGCTCATGACCAGCATCCTCAGCAACACCCCAAAACTCAGTAAAAACACACTTCCCTGACCCCATCCCAATTTACTCACTGAGAAATTCTTCAAAGAGCATCACCCCCAATATTCCACCAAGCTCTCCAGGTGACTATGATACACCTGATCTTCATGAGAGCCACTGCTTTTGTCTATCATCTATTTTGAAAGTTATGGGAACTTTAAGAAAGGTTTTCTTAAGAGGTACAAGAAGTCAGGTCTCCATCATGTCCACAGGCTAAGACTCCAATCCATACTGTATGAGACATCAGCACTCTCCTGCCATTGACAGAGCACTCTGTGGTCCCATCCAGTCCAGTTTTCTCACATTTCCCAGGCAAGTGGCACCCAGATATCACCCAGAGTGACCACTCATGAATCTTCCCAGTAACCCTGGGATAATGCGGCCATTCTCCGGGCAGCTATGTTCCTCTCCAATAGTCCAACTGAATGCATCTGCTAGAATAACCAGATAAGGATTACTACTGGTGCCATGTTTTCACTGAGTCTCCTGGGTTCACTGGATTTTTTTTTTTTTTTTGCAGTATTGGGGATCAAGCCAAGAGCCTTCACCTTGAGCTATATCCCCATCCCTTCATTATTATTATTATTATTATTATTATTATTATCATTATTACATTTTTAACTTTGAGACAGTGTCTTGCTAAGTTGTCAAAGTTGAGACTCAAACTTGAGATCCTCCTATCTCAGCCTCACAGAGTACTGGGATTAACAGGCCTGTGTCATTGGGTTTGATAGACTTTTTTTTTAACAGTGCAGACTTAACATACATTTTTGTCAAAGAAATGCTAGTATTTTACACCACTTAATGCAAAAATATCAGTATTACTATAAGAATGAAATTTTATCAGTAACTCTCAATGTGTTTTAACAAATAAATGGATTTTTGTAATAAATCCGAGAAAGAGCATAATACTCTGGATAAACGAATCCAGAAACAAGCAGAAGGATTTTTTCCAACACGTTGCCATTTCAGTAACTGACAAATAGAGCAACCGGCTCATAGCTGCTCTCTTCCTGTTTGCCAGCTGAAGGGGCAGCATGAACGAAGCAAGGCAGGGGTCTAGATCGACTGAGAAGTGGAGTCGCAAAGTGAGGTGAATTCGGGAACTTGAGGGCTTGGTGATGGCGTACACAGTGCGGTCACAAGCCATCGGGATGACAGAGCAAAACAAAATAGAAAAGGAAAGCATTCAGGGACTTGCCATGAGAGAAAAACTGAAGATTTGTTCCTAAAAGTGCTCACAAGCTATTAAAAATGGTAAGTCACTGAAATGATTTATCTACCATTATAAGGTGCAACTGAACGACACAGTGAATGTTTCTTTTTTAAGTATAACTGTAAAAAAAAAAAATACTGCCATTGATCCCCCTCAGTAGGCTCCTCCTCACCTCAAGCACACTTATCACTTACCCGTTGCTCTGGCTATTTTATTCGTTCTTTTCTTTTTTTACCCTTTTCAATACTTGGAATTGAACACAGAGCCTCTGCTCTGAGCTGCATCGTTAGCTCCTTTTTTACATTACTATTTGTTTGACATAAAATATATCTAAGTTACTCAACAGTCACAGTCGTCATGATTTTTTATAATAAAAATACTCATAGAAACTTCCAGAACTGCTTTGGAAAGCAACAAGAATGATGGAATAAGTGTGTTGTAGAAAAAGTATTTTGAGTGGAACTGATGTCACCATGTCTTCTATGGTAGTGTATATGTGTATATGTGTGTATGTGTGTTTATGTGTGTGTACATATATCTTTTTTAATGTAAACACTCATCATGTATTTTGGTTTCATGGGATCCTGTGCATGACTCCTGTGCTGACCTCAGCCATACCCACACACTGAGCTTGGCTGCCAATCTATGACCTTGGCTTGCAGGTAGCTAGTCCCACATTCCATCTCTGCCGCAGCACCTGACTTCTTCAGCCCTGACAACAACCCTGACCCCGGGGGCACCTGTCTCCCTCACCCACAGCCCACCTGCCTGGTCTCCTAACCTATCAGACAATTCCTCTTTGTCTTTTTCTGCCCAACCCCCAACCTATGTGCTAGCTGAATAGCCCAAGCCCTGACCCTCATGCCTGCTGACTCACTCACACTACATATAAGCTCTGCTCACCCCATAATCAGCCCTTTACCTCTATTTACTCTTTATCCTTCTTGTATCCCAATTATATCCCTATGTTTTCCACTTTACCACCTCACCCCTTTGTTCCTTATTCCTTATGCCCAGACTTCTTGCCCAGTGTCGGGTCATGGGGAACCTCAGACCTGCACCTGCTAACTGTACATGAAGTCACAGGGCAATAAAATTTTACTCCTAATTCCTTTGTTGCTGGTCATAGTTGTGATTTCTGCCAAGGTCCACCTTCGACCTAATAGCTACCCCTTGTAGAACAACCATCTACTTTGCCAACAAGGAGTAGAAGATGGATTTATGGGGAGACCTGATGAAGAACACTTGTCATCAACAAAAGGTGATAAGAAACAAAATTAAAAAGCAGGGTGAGTAGCAGAACACAAAACGGACCCAAAGGATACATGCATAGGAGGTTTGTGAAATAGATCTATTCTACATAGGAAAAGCAGTCATGTGCCTCCTACAGCCTTCTCTCAGTGGGTCTCTGCACAAAAAATAAGCACAAAAACAAACTTTAAAAATTGTTCCAAGTTAAGTCACTCCTGAATTGCACTCAAGTACAAATGTATGATTCATTGTATGCCCGGGAAGAGAAAGGGTACTGACTTGTCAGACAGAGCCTGTCTTAGTCACTTCTTTATTGCTGAAACAAAATACCCCACTATCACAAATTAAGGGAGGAAATATTTACTGTAGTTCACAGTTTCAGAAAGTCTCAGTCCATTCGTGGGCACCCGGCAATGATAGAAGCACATGGGAGAGGCTCAGCTACTCACAGCGTGGCAGACAGGAAGCCAAGTAAGCAAGGAAAAGTGAGAGCAAGCATATACCCCTCCAAGTCATGTCCCAGCGATCCACCCTTGCTGGATCACTTCCAGGACAAGCCCCATGATCCGTTTCTTCCTATCAGGCCCCATGCACATGATTCCATAGGTATTCCACAACATGCCGATACATGAGGCTTTGGGAAGACATTCCAGATCAAAGCACAACCCAGCCCAACAGTAGAAGTTAGTTCACTGACAAATAGAGAAACACTGCCACATACACAAATACAAGAGCCAAATAATTATAATGTGGCCCTAAAATTGCATCTGTGCACACTATGGTTTGGGTATTTGCTCTCCTCCCCCACTCACACTCCCCACCCAGCCAGTTAAACAGGAAGTTAGTGGGATTTCTTTCTTAACTGCCCATGACACCACAGCAAGCACAGACTCTGCCCGTATTTCCAGTGTTTACTTTGATTTTTTTTCATGGCTACTTCAAGAACAAAAGCTTTCAATGGACATAATTTTTTCAATCCTTTTGTCTTTTAGTTGTCTCCATTGAAGATGAAGCTCTGTGTTTCTCCAGTTCCTCCTCCCACCACCATTTGCTTGCAAGCCCTGTGGGTGAGATGCGGTGGCCTCAGTACCCCTGTTACTATCATGCACCACAACTTTTGGGTTCTATTTGGTAAGCATCTGTGGCTGGTTGCCAAGGCTGGTTAGACAGCATTATTTTTTTAACAATAAAGGCACAAAGTTAAAGGCTTATTTTCAATGAAAGTGGAAGTGAGACAGACAGAGACCAGTCAAGAGCTGCAGCAAAGTCTTTGCAATTTGGTAATTACCTTCTTCTGGGGACTCAGTATTGGAGAGGAAAAAGTCATTTCCCAAGGGAACCTTGAAGAAGAAGAGAAATGGTCTTGTTTGTGTTATACTTACCTCACTATTCTTCCCACACAGAAGGCCTGTCACGGGGGTGTGATGAGAAACAAGCGGGAGACAGAAAGTCCTACCAGGAACTAGCTCATCAGAATGTGGTGGACCTTCTGACTCTAGGGCCAATTTCCAGGGGGCTGATTCAGGGCAATTCTCTAGCAAATGGGTGATTGCAGCCTGCTGACAGGTACCGACTGATGGATGGAATGCGGCCAAAGCCAGCGTATCTGATCCTAATCACCGGGGCCAAGGACAAAGGACAGCATTTGATTGACTGTTCTTGCCACTGATTCCCTTGCCCACTCACAGTTCCAGTGCTGCAACGCAATAAACAAGCAAGGCCAGGCAGCTGCCCGGAGGGCCTCATGTTCATTACCAAACTCAGGGTAATGAAACAAAACCTGCTTCACCTGATCATTGTGGACCAACAGGGTGCGGTGACGTTGCGCTGAGGGCTGGCTGTGGCACTGGGCCAGTGTACCACGATCTCTTCGGCAGGGAAATTTTCTGATTTTTCAGTACTTAGCCTATGGTGGGAAATGAATCGTGCCTTGTCACCGTCACCTGTGGCAACTTTACAGAGCAATCCACTGGGGCAGAGGTGAGAGGGCCATCCTGGAACTGCACAGAAACACAGGCTCAGCCTTCCTCCATTTGTCTCTCCAGACCTCGTGCCCATTAAGCCTTCCACAGGGGAGAATGAACTAACAGAGCACGCCAGTCCTCTGGCAGCTGATACTAATAGCTGGGATTCTGCAAAACTAATTTCTTAAGTTGAAATCGGTTTAGTGAAAGTTATGATATTATATAATGTGAAATTGAACTGTTCCATTTCAATAAAAACTGTCTCTATTCTTGGTAAGTAAAAAGGTTTTATATTAAGTTATGCAATTCCCATACCTTTCAATTTCTTGCATGCCAATGGTTATAGAAACCCCAATCTGAAATGTAAGCAAGTAAAAGAATGTTCCATTGTATGTCAGTAACTATTCAGTAGTGATCTAAAGTTTTCTTCCTTTTAAAGTGTATGTCTTTATAATGCACAAGTGATAGATCATTCCTGAATTTCCATAACATCTGAATTCTGAAGTTCTAAGCAACAACCAAAGCTGCAGGAGCTGACCTACTGCAATTTTACTACCATGCAAAATCAGCCCCTTTATTCTAAGCTATGTACTTCCAAGATGGTCTCAGCAGTGAGCTTTTTTATGACTCCAGTTTATGCAACTTTTCCTCAGGACCTTACCTCATCCACAGAGCTGAGAGTTTTAAATGCAGCAAATTATCAAGCAATAGCATTATTTTTTTTTAAATCAGTAAAGTATGACTACAGAGCAAACTATGTGGACTAAGTTGGGGTCACCAAGACAGACCAGGCATGGATCCCCCATGACGTTCTTTTAAACTTCATGGGAATGTGGATGTGGACACTGAAATGTGGGTGCTGGCACTGTAGGCTCACAGGGCATGCATTAAAAAGGGGAAAAGGGTTAAATTCAACGTTTAAAGTGCTTAGGGACCAAGGGCCAGGGAGACACGGTGGGCACCACAGCTTTGTGACCGAAGGCTAAGGAGACAAGATGGACACCATGGATTTGTGACCAAAGGTCAGGGAGACACAGAGGCCACCACAGGCCAGGAGTGTATGTGGCTTTGTAGCATAATGCCATACACCGCTAATCAGGAACTCTGAAAGAAAGGAGTCAGAAGAGGCAAAGTGGGCTGCATGCATTCTCGGATGGACTCCTCGCAGAAATCTAGGGTATTGTGAATGCATCAAGACATCCAGTGAGACCACAGCTGGGATTCTTTGACTTGCAAAGGAAATCAAAAAAGGGTCAAGTGGAAGGACTGAAAGGGGACCTTTTATTGTTCAAAAACAGAGACAGAAGTTCTTTTCTTAAATGTCTTCTTTGTGTAACTGTGTATTATCTGGTTCTTAAGGTCTCTGGCACCATAAAATGAGGAATATCAACATAATATGAACAAATTTTGTGAAAATTCTGCATTTCCATGTCCTTATCTGCACAATCAGTTGAAGTGTCTGTCTGAACAGAACAAAAGCAGAAATAACCCATGGCCTACAGAGCAGAGATGTACAAGGAAGATGTGCATTGCTCCCTCACACGGGAGAAGTCCTCACCTCTCAAACAAAGAATGCTCTGTCACCTGTGGTTCTGGGTACAACGAGGCTAAAGAATGACCATCACACACATGACAAAAAAATGCATTCAATTCACTGGCGTCAGAGCTCAGCAACCCACTGTAGCAAGTAATTCAACATGCCACAATTTTCAAGAATCTCAGAAAATCCATTTTCATCTCTCAGCAAAATATAGTAGACAGTGCTTGTCATCTAGACAGCCTACAGACATATTTTGAGGATAAAAAATTCACTGAATTTAATTTACTTTTTTCTCTGAACGCAAATACTGAAATTAACAAAGAATATAGCTTATTTTTAAGTAGATTTTTTTCAAATACAGATAAATGTTAATCACACCAAAAAAATAAGATTTATATTTTTCAGTTAAAATATCTGTCTTTGCCTTAATTATGTAACAAATATATATATATATAATTGGTTAGAAATTTTGAGAGGGTCATTCAGTTACCTTTCGTTGTTCATTTGACCTAAAGGCTAGAGGAACTTTCAAAATAATGTAGCTACCTTTTATTTATTCATAGAAAACAACAGCAGTGTGAGACTGTTATACTTCCACACTTTTCCAGCCATGATTGTAATAAAATCAAAAGTAATAGAATCATTTGGCACTGCTCCTCTCCCACTATTGTGTTTAGGGTCTTTTGTTTGTTGTTTGATATTTTATCCTCCAACTCTCCTTGATGAAAGGGACATAGTACTGGCTTGACTTTACAGTGTTGATTTTCACTTCTCTAAGAAATGGCAATCTCGTACTCCAGCCCAAGACAGGAAGCCTGAAACCCAGCCAAGTGCCCTTTCAGTGAGAAGACTAGGTTATTGGCTATAAAGTTTTAAATTTCCACATGTCTCAAAAGAACAACTTATAACCACATAAACATTGAACAACTTACAACCACATAAACATTGAGACACATATTAAGATGCTAAAACAAACAACTGTGGACTGCCTGTATCCATGCTTTTTCCCATAAAGAAGAAAAGAAATCAAAAGCTGACTTGAAGTCACTATGTATGGACTGAACACATAATCTGTCAGCCTAAAAATGCTCTACAATTCATTTCTAATTTTATACCTTCCAGAGCAAGGAAATCATTGACCAGTAGTTTGTGCATAAACATAAAATTAAATAGCCTAAATATTTATATTAGTCCCATGACCTCTCAACCTTTCTGAATTTCATAAAGCTATTTCGCTTTACTCAATTATTATGATACTTTCGATAAACCATATTATCCTACTGAAATGAAAGATCTGTAATCTACAGGGCTTTTCTAATATTACAAAATAATTTTCATTCCACATGTGCATCAGCAGATATGTACGTTTGCATCTAAGAACAAAACCTGAGTAGAATAAATAAATTTTCAGAATTGAGAGACTAAATGCTACATCTGCCAAGACATGGAAACAAATTGCTGAAAATAGTATAATCTGCTGCAAAACTAAACGGCTTATTTGAAAGTGCCTGAGCTCTGGGATGAAAGAAAAGAAGGTATATATTAATTATCCATGATGAATGGTGTGACACTCCCCGCATGTTATGACAGAGATGACGCTTTGAAAGGTTTTCCTGGGGGTTTGTGCCATACTTTAGATGACTGTGTGTTTTGTCCTATTTTAGCATTGTAAATGCTTTTATTAAAGGTGACAGAAATGCATTATAAATGTTGGCATATCTTCTTTATACAGAAGCAAGTTACTTGACAATGAATTGTATTCTGGCAATGCAGCAGCAGGTGATTTTGTCATTCTGCAAATGTCACAGAGGTGGCAGAGGACAATTATACAACCTACCTGGCCTCCGGGCCAATCACACAAGTGACTCTGTGATACAATCAACAGATGCAGCAAACACACGATGTATGAAGCTGCCAAGAGGTAAGAAATCATACTGTGTTATAATACTCTAAAATAATGATTAAAAGTATAGTGCAGTAAAAACTCAAACCAGTTACTTATTTTTTGTAATTACCATGAATTATATACTTAGGTGATTGTATCATACTTTCACAGGACCAGCAGAGCTGTGGGAATAAACAGTCCCTGCGTCCTCTCACACCTGACTGTGTCATACTGCTTGTGACTTCTAAGGACTATGATATCACGAGGCCACTGGGGGTGTTCAGCTCCATTACCATCGCACAGGGCCACCATCCGAATCGCCATTAGTCACGATGAAGATGTCAATATAGAGCGAATGACTGTATTTACATAATTATTCTGGATGTCCAGAAGTCAGCCTCTGGGTTTCTGGAAAAAAGAAAAAGCTAGTGGCCACTCCTTCAGGCACCTGGGAGGCCCTGAGGGTCATCCACCCTCCTCAGACCTTCCGTCTTGTCAGCATGCAGTGTCTTATTCAAGACAACATGAGCGGGCACTGTGATGATGTGGACGTGCATGGTAAAATCATGACTGCCTGGGAGAAAGCGGCTGCAAAACCAATTGCTGCACATTTGAAATGACATCCTAAAAAAACCTCCTTCCAAACCGTTTTTTAAAATTGCACCATAATAAAAGTCACACCTGCTTCTATATATGTAAATTCAAATTATCCCAGAGTTTTTATTCAATAATTATACATACCATGTATTCATACAATAAATCAGGAGAGATTTAAAATCCCCAAAGTTTAATTGTTAGAAACAGCTTGTAGGCATTTACCTGTCCAAACAAAGGATGGGCATGGGAGGCACGGATGACAGAATAGGAGGCTTTAATTATCTTTTGGCAAAAAGGATGCCTTCCCACGTGCAAGTGGAGAGAGACATACCAAAAACATGATGAATATCGACTTAAATCCTTAGGTCCTGCCTTTTCCTATCGGCAGGATGCATATTCTTCCCAATAAGGTCCAAGGTATTGGCTCGGGGCTTAGTTTATCATAATGTCATTACCTTTATCCCTCCTTCCCCCTTCTGCCCTTGTCTGGTCACCTGGTCAGGTAAAGCGTGAAAATGTAAAGATCCGCCACCTTGAGCAATGTGCCACTGCTACTGCTAGGTGATGCTCACATTAAACAATTGCTTTCTTCCTCCACCCAGCAGAATATAAAAATGAAGATGTATCTTTGTTTCATGTTCCCTGAATGTTTCAATGAACACATTGTAATTCGAGTGGTGATGGTCCAGTGAAAGACAGCAAGTGACAAAATAATCTTTCTGAGTCCTGGTGCACACCACAGGTCATCCCCAAGTCCCTGGGAAGAACCCACTAGGAAAGCAGTGAGAGCTGACCCTCCCCCAGCTGATGGGGCCCTCAGGGACCGAGAGGATCAGCGTTGCTGACCTTGGCCAAGTTCCTTTCCAGGAGGTTGTTTACTGCTTGAAGTTTAAGTAATGTGTTGTTTTGCTTGTTTACTAAATTTAAGTCACGTGTTGTTTTGCTTGTTTACTAAGTCACGTGTTGTTTTGCTTGTTTACCGTTTGAAATTTGGTTCAGGTGTTGAAACACATGATTGTTAACAAGCAGGAAGGCAAGGAGGGTATACAAGGAAGGCTGTAGATAATAAAGTGTCTTTTGCAGTGTCCCTTGCAAGAGTCCAGCATTCTTCAATCCGCACTCCCCCTCTCGAGTTCTCATTGACTGACTGAGCGGGCTCAGTCACTCAGCTAGGCACAGAGAGGCTGTCCTGTGATGCGTCTGCTGAGGCAACCTAGACAAAAAGCAGGAAGTTGAGATTTCTTCCTTTTTCTTCCGCCATCCCCGCACACCACTGCACAATGAGTTCATCGCCAGCCGTCATGATTCTCAAAGAGGAAGAGTCTAGGACAACAGTAGACTAAAACTTGCTTTGGTGCTCACCAGGCCCAGGTGAGCCACAGACTGGGTCCACGTCAAGTACCAGGCTCTATGCCAAACTCCTCACCTCGGTTTGAGTTTTCAGTCCTTCCAAGCGCCCGCTGTTACTTTCAGGTTGCAAACTAGAGCTCAGATAGGTCTGCACGTGGCCCGGGCCACACAGCTGTTAGAGAGGGAGCCAAAGCCAGGACTCACACCGAGATCTCTGGGCAGCTCTCCAGCTGCCCTTAACAACCTCCCTGCATTCAAATAGTCTTTCTTCTCTTGAAAACCCTGAGAAGCTAACCTCACAAGAATGCTTTTCTTTTTGGAAATTGATTTACATATCTCTACCATCTTTAAAAGCAATCTGGTTTTTTTCTAAAGAGAGTTAAAGTATGAGTTAGGCATTTCTACTCAGAGTGTAATTAATGACATGGGTTCAGCCTGCACCCGCCTGCAGCCCCTCGCCATCACCCGGGGGCGGACACTGGGTCCTCTCTCTCCTCCTGCAGAAGCCAGCGTGCTTTTCTCCCTCAACCCCGAGCCTCATACGAATTAGGACCACTGAGCCATATCAGAGGGATGCTGCTGGCTGCCGATGAGCTGGGGAAGAGCCAGCAGAGGCCACGCAACTGCTCTCCTCCTGGTGGCCTCAGAGTCTGCGTGCCCAGGGGCCGCGGGCGAGTGGCCACACGTCCCTCATGTGTGTGCAGTAGCCAAATGTTCACTGCATAAGTTGAGAAATGGTTTTAAATGGCAGCAAGAAACAAATACTTCTTAAATAATAAGAAAACAAACCAGCAGCTCCTAACGTCCCAATTTTTGCCTTCCATAAAGTCTTGCAGAAAATTTTCTTGTGCATTACATATGCCAAGTCACAACGGCGAGTACGATGTGACGCAGGTGGTGAAGGAGGATACCACTGCATTTGAGATCACTGACCCCCTGTAAGTAACCCCAGTAGTTCGCAGGTTCACCCGGCTGGCGTCCGGCAACCGTGGCTTGGACCTGTCCACGTGCCCTGGAGAAGCTGAATAGACATGCATGCATGCCCTGTGCCCCAGGAAAGGGCTCGTGCATCGCCTGGTTACCTACAGGTGTGTGGGGAAGGGCCCCTCACAGGCATGGGAGAGGGGCCCCTCACAGGGGCGTGGGAGAGGGGCCCCTCACAGGGATGTGGGGGAGGGGCCCTCACAGGGGTGTGGGGGAGGGGCCCCTCACAGGGGAGTGGTGACTCAGAGGCTGTTGCATCACCAAAAAGCACCAAAACGCCCATCTCATCGTCGATAGTTTTATGTATACACAGTTTCTAACATCAAAAAAAATTTAAAAGATACCAAAAATGTGTCCTTTCTCTGTATCACATTAACATCAAAATGATAAAGAGCTAAGTATTATATGTCCAAAATGACAATGGTAAGCTAGTAACATTAGTCTGAATACTTGGCATTAGAAATAGCAAAAAATTATTTAATTTGCCTAAAATTTGATTGAAAGTCATTTTAACAGGATAGACTTAAAATAAATGTATGTAGGATGGCACATCCCTGCCTATAATCCCAACTACTCAAGAAGCCATTGTCAGAGGATCTCAAGTTCAAGGCCAACTTGTGCAACCTAAGCCTGTATTAACATAAAAATTTTTTGAAAAGTTAATGATTTGACCTACTGCTATGGATGAAATTGAATAAAGAATACCACAGGATAAAGGCAACAGAGATTACAAGAGGAAAATGAAGACAGCAGAAGTTGGCATGACTCAGGAGGTGAATCTGTTGCCTGTTGTAGAGCATATTTAAAGTAAATTCTTGGCTTCCAAGTTCGTAGGCAGGTCGCCTGGTTGTATATAAAGAGCTTGATTAAAGGCCTTCCTTCTCATATAGGTTGCAATTCTTCTGTGGCACGTGTGGCTAGATGGTGCCGCACAACATAAGCCAACAGCCCAGTGGCCACCTCTGTTATCCACTCTATCTACTTTTAACTTCTTCAGAACCTGTCCATTATTAAAAAGCTTTCCACTGAAATCAACATTTATGACATTTTATTCACTTATAAATACTTCAAGAAAATGCATCATAATTGTTGACCAAACTCCTGGGAGATTTTTAGTGCAATTATGGACAAATTATAGTCTATTGTAAATGTTATAAATAAGAACAAGTTTTAATATAGTCTTGTATAAAATGCATGGAAACAAATGATTATGAGTAGTTCAATAGCCATGTTATGGAATAAGCATAGTTTCATTCGCCTGTATGTTTGGGTTCTTGGATTTTTATTTTATTTTATTTTTTTGAGAGAGAAAGTCTCCCTCAGTAGCCTTGGGGTATTTTTTAAATTGTGAAAGGAGCATATGGGTCTTAAGATCTTAGAACGTTAAACAGAAGAGAGGTAACATTTATTCCAGTAAACATTGCATTTTTTACAGATAAGAAGTCTAAGGCCAATAGACATAAAAGGAGTCCCCAATATAAGATCAAGGATGGGACCTGACTGTCTCAAGGGCCAGTCTTGATCCTGATATGTCTTGATATGTGCTATGCAAGCATGTTCATTTCTACTTACACATCATGCACATAACTTTGATAAATGTCCAAATGTCTGGTTTGGTGTGCTATAACGGAAACCATGAGTGCCAAAAGCAGCAGCTAGCATTTGAATATCAGTTGATTGGTGACTGCAACAGGTACATGTATTAATCACTTTCTTCTGACTGGACAAAATGCTTGGCAGTCATAACTTAGAGAAGGAAAGGTGTATCATGGCTCAGGTCACAAAAGGTATCCATGGCCAATTGGCTCCATGGCAGAAGAGTCTGGCAGAGGAAAGCCGGCTAAGCCATGGAAGCCAAAAAGCAGATTTTAAAAAGACGGAGGAGCCAGGGACAAGAATAAAAACCTCCCAGGTCACGTCCCCAGAGACCCACCTCCTTCCAGCAGGCTCCTCCTTCCGACAGCACACTCCGCAAGGAGCCCCTCCAGGATTAATCCACGGCGAGTAGAGCCCCCAACCCCCTTGTGCAGCAGTCACCTCCCAAACGCCTTTTTGGAGACACTGATCGAAACGACAGCAACACGCGCTCACCGTCGGCATCCAGTATGGCCATCTGAATAGCAAAAAATGCAGTAAAAAAGATGATATCCAAGGGACAATTTCTAATTTCTGACATAAAAGCCCGTCTGTTGTCCTTTGTGTGATGGAAATAGAGAGAATTTCAGATGTATCACAATGAGAAAACATTACCCATAGAATGTTCCATAGAATTTACACAGGAAAGAGAGATTGGCATTATACACAAACAAAACTGATTTTAAAAACTGAAAATTTTATAGTTCATAGTTTATCAGAATATAACGTAGTGGTTACAAAATTAAGTCATTGAACAAATAAACCCTGCGTTCACTTTAAGAGCAAGGGAATAACATGAGTTGAACTTTAACCCTGATGTCCAGGTATAGTCAGTGGTAGCTAGTGGACCTACATGGGCTCCTATCTTAACTGCTGAATAGCCTCCATATAATTTCATATTGCTTACAGTTATGAGCATTCCAGGGGAACATATGGGCAGGAATTCAAAAGACTCATTCAAAGTTCAACCATAGATCTCAATTTCATTCATAAAAAGAGAAAAGGGATTAAAAATTATACCAGTTATCTATTCGATTATTAGAATTTAATATGATGATAAATTTGTTGTTTATGATGTATGTTTTCCATACCATGAGAAAACAGGCACACACACATATTGCTGTTAAAATTCACTTTATGAGTGGGGCAGGATGTGTTGTTCTATGGTTGGGTCACTTGTCTAGCAAGTGCAGGTCCCTGAGCTTGATTTCCTAGCACTACATAAGCCAGGCATGGTGGTGCACACCTGCAGTACTAGCACTAGGGAAGCTGAGGCAGGAGAGTTGCTGTGAGTTCAAGGCCAGCATGGGCTACATAGTAAATTTAGTACCAGCCTGGACTACAGAGTGAGAACCTGCCTCAATAAAAAAGATTAACTTTATGAAACATCATTTTCTAAAATGTATCAAAATGACCACTGAGCCCTCTGAGCCTTCAATCACTTTTACTCCTGGGAGTTTAATGTCTACATATTCTTGTGCACACACACACACAACACACACACACAATGTTTAAATATTTCATGTTATTATGTACAGACAAATAGAATAGATCCAACCCAAATGTGTGCCTGCAGAGGAAACGCTACACATTTCAATAATATTTAAGGCTCTGAGAAAGAATAAGCAAGCTCCCAGTGCACTGATATGGGAAGTCTCCCACAAAACACTGTTAAATGAAAGAAGCAATGCCTTATACATATGTGTGGCACAGTCTTTCTCATGTAAGAAAGAGAAGAAAATCAGATACCAGTTGTCTCAATTAGCTTCTCATCTTTGTGACTCAATGCCCAACATTACAACTTAGGGAGGAATGATTTACTGTAGTTTACAGTTTCAGAAAATCTCAGTCCATTCCTGTGTGGGTGGCTGGAAAATGGTAGAATCACATGGTGAGGTCACAACTAGAGACATAGCTGGTGCTCCAGAGAAAGAGATCCTCACAGCATCGTAGAACAGAGAAGTCTGGGAGGAAGGGCGGAATCAGTACACACACCTCCAGGTCAAGCCCCAAGCATCCGCCCCTTCTAACCAGGACCCACATCCAACACTAAACAGTATCCATAGGAACATGAGGCTTTTGGGGGACACTCCATATCCAAACTACCATGACAATGGTATTTGTCTGCAAATGCAAATTCTATAAAAGGCACAAACTCAAACAGTGTTTAACTGTGACCTGGGTGCAACAGGAAGTGGACACAGGAGAAACTGGAGTGGGATGTGGAATTTGTTACCATGGAACTTTGACTGCCATTAAATTTTGACGAAAAACAAATAATCTCTAACTTCTAAGAAAAAGATACAGGATATTGCTGGAAAAGACATCCAAAAGATGCTGACATATTCCTTAGTTACTTTCTTGTTGGTGGGACACAATAACTGACATCCACAACTTAAGGAGGAAAAATTTATCTTAGCTCACAGTTTCAGAAAATCATAGTCCACTTAAGGGCAGTTGGCAATGGTAGAAACACACAGCAGGGCCTGAGTAAAGCTCTCCATGGCATGGCAGAACAGAAAACCAAATACAGGAGGAAGAGCTGGACCAGTGCACACTCTTCCAGGTCAAAGGCCAAGCCCCAAGCCCTGGTCCCTTCCAGCCAGGCCCCATCTCCCAACAGCATTTGGTATCCATAGGTAAATCAAATACATGAGGCTTTGGGGGACATCCCAGATCCAAACCCGGATGTTTGTCAGGGTGCTCAGATGTGGTACGAGGCAGCCCCACAGGAAGTACTGGACAGACAAGCAGCTAAAAGAGCACATATGTTTTCTAACGGCTGCGTTCAGAATAGAACTTAAGATCCACAGGAAAGAGATGACTGTGATTCTGAACCCCTAACTTCTAATATGCATTTTGATACAGAATCTAGATGTTGCTGAGTTAAAATTTAACAGGTGCTGAAAACATTAATTTTCCTTTCAGTGAGCCACTTGCCCTAGGAGACTTGTGAGCAGACATAAAGTTAGGGCAGCTGGTGCTTCTCCAAGCACCAATGCACGCACACCGGCATGTATGCTTAAGGACCAGTATAGTAAATCCTAATGCCAATATATTGTGAACACATTTTTACCTAACCCTAGAGAAGCATAAACAACCTTATCAAAACAAAACAGTGTACATGAAGATTTGTCAATAGGAACATATTAACAATAGTGATACTCTCAGTCCTACACTTACATACTATGATCCTCATGGACACAAGGATCAAATGTTTCTGTACTGCCACATTACTAAGAAAAGGCATGGTTTTATTCCCAATGTCCTTTTCATACATAGGTAGGTTCAAATGAAGACTTCCCAAAGCCATTGGCAACCTCATTCTCTCTAAATCTGTATGTTATTTTCTGTTTTGTGATGAAGTCAATATAAAAATTACACAATTTACAGTTTACTTATTTTAACCACAATTTTTAAAATATGCCATTGGAGTTTGTAAGTTTGAAAAAAGAAAGATTTTGCAATCCAATTTTCTGTATATATGTCATTTAACATTGTTACGATTTGAATCTGGAATGTCTCCCAAAAGCCTTCTGTATTTGGATGTAGTGGGATACCTGTACAGAGCCTAGTGCTGTCAGGAGGTGTTGGGTGCCTGATTAGAAGGGGCTTGACCTGGAGTGACTACATCCACTTGTTGAGACTACTAAACCCTTGAGAAAGAGCTTTTAGGTATGTGATTGACTTGTGGGCCAGAAATTGATAAAAAAAAAACAAACCCTACCCTGCATTTGAACAACTCAATTGGCACCTTGGATTAAATAAAAGGAAGCAAAAAGAAACATTGCTGCAGCTTTTCCTGGGAAAACTTTGGCCTTGGCCTTCGTCTCCAGAGACTGATTTGCTCCTCCCTGACTTGGCTTTGAAGAACTTCTTTCTCTCCCCTCCACTAGACCTCTTCCATAGGCTTCCACCATTGCCAGCCATGTAAAAATCAACTAAGACTTTCTGAAACTGGGATAAAATAAATTTTCCCTCCCTTAAATTGTGTAGAGGTCTCTGTCCAGCAGGGAACCTCAGAACAACCGAGGAGGGGTCAGACGACAGAGTAACACACTCTGGGAGTTGTTTCAGTGAATGCTGTCTCATTTATTTGGGAAGTACAGGGGCTTAAATAGACTGAGGTAGTTATCTTGGGCCAATTAGCAAGGGTTTAACTAGCGGGACCGCCCAGGGGGAGGGAAGGAGTAGAGGAAGGAGTCACTGGACAAGGAGCAGTGAAGTGTGCTTCACCCCAACATAAATCCCCTACAGATCCCCCCTCTCTAATATGAGCGAGAACCTCTGTTAGCACAATAGCCTTTTTTTTCTTTAGAAAACCTTGCAAGTAATATTTTTGTAATACACTCTAAAAGAGGCTACAATTATAATAACAACAGCAATCATGATAAGGTTGTAAGGAGAAGACCATCTGAGTAATAAAGACTCATAAAGATTAGGCAGTCCTTAACCAGAGGACATGGTGGCCAGAACAGAGAACTTGGTGGAGTTAATTTCAAGTATAGACCAGGGCCGCTAATTTAGAGGGACAAATTACGTAAACCAAGAGTCACACAGTACTTGTTGCATCTGGAATAATATGTCCAGTTGTTTTTGTTATAAGTCCATCTGTAGCAGCAGTGACAACAGTAACAACAGAGGTAGCAGGGAGGTGATGATGCTGGTGATGACACCAATAGCTCAGTGTGCTCGAAGTGAGACATGGGAAGGAACTCGGCCAAGGTCAGCGATGCTGAGGCTCTCAGGCCCTGAGGGCCCCAACATCTCCCCCATTTTTTTCTCGGTGTGAGACTGTGCCTGTCTTAGATTGTTCCCCTCACAGCTAGGACTTACCCATCATTGAACTACATGCAGCATGGCATGCATTCTGTCTTAGGTTGTCTTGACTACACAGAAATCTTACCTGTCTTTGACTACCAGCCTAATTATACACCAAAACCGGGGAATTGGCCATGTAGCTTAAGACCATGATGTTAGTGGCCAGAGTTTGTAAACCTTCCATTCCACTGCGAACAATACAAGGAAAAATTAAATATAAAATCATTAACATTCCTCCCAGTACAATCAATCCATACAACATGTGGGAAAGTTGTGGCCAGGAGGGAAACATTTTTTAACTGATTGAGAATATCAGCAGCACTACCAACAATACATAGGGGGTGTCAACACACGCAGTGACGTTTTGTTTTGTAAGCATATTTGTAGTATGAGGCTCTATCTCATCCATAGTCACCCCCAATTTTCAAATATACAATTGTCTCCATCCAGAATCAGACCATCACATTCCCATCAACAGTGCAGGTTCTGCAATTCTGGAGGGGGAATCAGGGGAGGAAATATAAGAGGAGGATATATCCATTGGATTTGACCAGTCCGAGATATAGCAAGAAGTCCCAGTTACATTAGTCCAAACACCCTTTTCACTTATACATCTCTGCCATGGGATAGTCTTAGACCTTCCATTTCACCCTTTGGCTTTACTATTGGCTGTTAAAGCTGCACAAAGAAGAGCAACCATCATGGGCCAGACACAGGTCCTGAAGTAGGAGCAGGTCTCACGGCCTGCTCAGTGGGGCCCTTGAGATCACCCCACGTGGCCTTACGTTGTTTTCCTTCAGGTAGCGCTCTCTTGTGTCGCGGAAGTCTCTGTTGTTCCTCCACTGTCAGTCACTTCATGTTTTCGGTGGGTGGTTGTGGAGAGCCAGGGGTGGATGAGCTGGATGGGGACCCAGATTGGCTACGGTTCATCCTGGGGAAACACACACGCAAAACCTCTCCCGGAAGTTAACAATGTACCTGGCCTTTCCCAAGAATTAGATATAACATCTTTCCAGGCCACTAAAGGTAGCATAGAAGGTCCAGTTAATGGGGCCCAATGCTTATGGGCAGGCATTTCTGAGGAATCTTTAGGGAAAGTAAAAATTGAGTGTAAAAAGAGCCTTGTGTGAGGCATCATGGGGGGAGGCATATTCCCCCTCTGTTTTCGTAACAGGGACTTTAAGTCTCTTGGGTAGTGCTCTATTATACTTTGAGCTTGTAGGGTATCCCAGTGATATCTTTAATATTCCAATTGGAGCAAAACTTTTGAAATCTTTTGCTGCTATATGTAGGGCCATTATCAGTTTTGATAGACAGTGGGACACCCATAATCATAAAACATATTAGAAGATGAGATATTGCATGTTTAGTAGACTCTCCAGAAGCTGCAGAGGCTACCAGGAAACCAGAATAGGTGTTTATAGTGACATGGATATATTTTAATTTACCAAAAGGAACAGGATGAGTGACATCTATTCACCACAAAGCGTTGGACTTAAGTCCTCTTGGATTTACTCCTGCAGGTTGTAATGGACCCAAAGCAGAAGGGGAGCGCGTCTTTGACAGTCTCTAATACTTTGCTTGCACATTTCAATAGGAAGTGTTGGAAAAAGTAAATGGAGGCTTTTGGCAGATTGGTGGAACTTAAGATGCAACTGTTTGGCCTGCTCAGATACAGAAAAGGCAGTGGGCTGGGTCAGAAAATCCACCATATCATTGGCCTCAGCAAGAGGACCAGGAAGCTTGTTATGTGTTCGAATATGTTGGACAAATAGAGGGGAGGGGCGACTCTCTAGCAGAGTCTGAATACTAGCAAGCATTGGGCTAGAATTTGGTGACCCATGAGAATGATCCAAAAGACCCCAGGCTGTTTTATGTCCATTAGATTTGAAAAGGAGTGTTCCTCCCTTGGGATCGGAGGTGGGAGGCACCCCACAAACCATTTAAAGGCTTGCTGTTGGCAGAGTATTTAGATTTACAGTCTCTCATCCAATGAAACTCCTTCTTACAGCGAGGACAAACAGTTGAGGGGCGCCCTTTAAAGTCAGTGGGAACAGAAGGTAATTGAGGGCAGTTTCTTTTAAGGTGGCCCAGTTGGCTGCAATGCCAGCAGAGAGCAGCAGTAGGCCAAGGTACTGTGGCCTGACTGTGCGGTAAGTCTGTCTTAAGCACTGGCTGAAGCGCTGCCGCCAGAGCGGAGGCTGTTAACAAGGCCTCAAATGTGGCTGTGCCAAGATCTTGGGCAGCTACAATCCAATCCTCTAAAGGTTTGTTTTGAAGAGGCGCAACGGCAGCTTTATGTTCTTTGTTAAGACTTTCCCAGACTAATTCTTTAATTAAAATGGCCTGGGCAGTCTGATCAGTAATTTTGTTTTTAACCGCTTTGGTGACCCTGTCTATAAACTGAGCGAGATCTTCTACAGCCTCTTGTTTAAGGCCTTGCAGAGACTGAGATCCACCCTCTGCAGGGAGTTTGCGCCATGCCCTAAGGGCACACATGCAGACCTGGTCAAAGTAAGAACCTGTGCCAGTCATGCCTTGCATTTGGAGGTCACTGAAATGGCCTTCACCTTGTAAAACTTCTTTGCCCCAGAAGGGTGCATTGTTTATTTTATTTTTCTTTCAGCTTGTTGTTCACATTTACCATTGGAAAAGGCCTTCCATTTAAGATAGGTGGAAGGAGAAAGAGCAGCTCGGCATAAGTCCTTCCAGTCCTGAGGGCAGTTTAATTCAATGGGAATAGATTCCAGCACTTGTTCAGCAAATGCCCCTCTAGGGCCATCTTCCTTAACAGCCTTTTCAAAGTTTTTAAGAGTATCAGAATTGTGTGGATACCATTGTAAAGGCCTCTGCTGGGTGGGGTTTACATTGACTGGAAAGGCCTGGAGACAAGGAGCCACTGGCAAGTTTGTCCTATTAGAATTACAAAGGCCTGCCACGGGGTGCAGTGGAGGAGCCTGGAGCTCTGGGAGTGGAGGGGGCAGCAGGGGCGATGTAGAAGCAGTAAACTTGCAGCAAAGCAGCTGAGATAGGTTTGGGAGCACATGTGGGGGGGGGGTGCAGAAGAACAAAGAGAAGCTTTGTCATCATTGCCTTTGTGGGCAGCCTCAGTTACTGAGGAGCCTTTGCCCTCAGATTGATAGAAACCCCCTGAAAACAGGACATTTCCCATGATGACAAGGGAGTCTAATCCCACACTTACCTGATCGCCTCAGTTCTCTCCGATTTCCTCAGGTTCAGGCACCAAATGTAGGGGTCGCCATCCCATGGGGACCCCCGGAATAGCCAAGGAGGGGTCAGATGACAGAGTAGCA
Source organism: Ctenodactylus gundi (assembly GCA_004027205.1). Classification (NCBI taxonomy): domain Eukaryota; kingdom Metazoa; phylum Chordata; class Mammalia; order Rodentia; family Ctenodactylidae; genus Ctenodactylus; species Ctenodactylus gundi. The sequence continues at coordinate 44,083 of PVKB01002323.1, forward strand.
CACTCTGGGAGTTGTTTCAGTGAATTCCGTCTCGTTTATTTGGGAAGTACAGGGACTTAAATAGACTGAGGTAGTTATCTTGGGCCAATTAGCAAGGGTTTAACTAGCGGGGTCGCCCAGGAGAAGGGAAGGAGTACAGGAAGGAGGATGGGGCTTGCCAACCAGCAGTTTGTCACTGGACAAGGAGCAGTGAAGTGTGCTTCACCCCAACATAAATCTGCCACAAAATTGTGGATGTCTCAGCAATGAGAAATTAAGACAATCATAGTGCCAAAAAGTTCACAATAAAACATTTTTCTGGCCACTGTCTACCAAAGAAATGGGTAGATAAATAATACAGTTCCTTTCTGAAAGAAATTTTTTAGCAAAAACTATTGGTCTTTCATATGTGTTCTTAAGCTTTACTTAAGTTTTAATACCAAATTTAACGATGATACCCAGGACACCTAATAGGTACTGTTCCTCTGCCAGGGGTGATTTAGTCCTTCCTCTATCCAGGAGTATTTGGGAATGTCTGAAGATATGTTTGGCTGTCACAGCTTGAGGAGGGAGGAGGTTGAGAGTATTACAAACATTGAGTAGCTAGAAGGCAAAGGTATCATAAACATCCTATAGAACCCACAGAAGGGAATTATCTAGATGCCAACATCAATGGTATGAAGGCTGAGAAACCTTGATATTATGTTATATGAGAAATAATTTTATTTACACTTATCAGATTAAATTTGAAAACCTGGCTATAGTGCACATAGGAAAGATGTTTCTATTATCATGTCTATTTCTAAGTTTAACCATTATTTTAAATATATCTTGACTCCAGTGCTTAAGAAAGTAAAGTTGTAATTGTATTTTCCAATGTGCTTGAGTTTCATGTGTTAATAGTCTGCATTTACCCTAAGAAGCACTTCCACTTGTTGAGAGTGCTAAGACAAAAGATGCTAGCCTTGGGGAGAAAGTGGAACACCAACAAAAATGTTCAAGACTTTTCTAATTGCTCTTTTCTGCTATAAATCACAACCAACATTGTTATTAGCTGGGGCATGTAACTCTGCATTGTTCTACAATTGGAGGTGCTATGCTAGAATGTGTCCAAAATGTGAGCACATGTAGCCAAATGACAATTAAACTAGTCAATCATCTATAGTCGCTGTGGTTTCACGGAGTGATGAGAACAACAGACCTATTGATATGTCCTCATACCACCATTGCAGCCAAGTATGAAATTGCACTAAACAAGCCAAACATTCTAACTCATTTAATCTCCACGATAGCATGGATATTATTTTCAGATGTATTTTAATCATTTCCAAAGCATGATTGTTCTTTGTCAAAACACACACACACGCACACACACAGACACACACACGCTTGGCTTTTTCTTCCAGGTCAAATTCTCGGTCAAGTGGTGATAGAAAGTAAACATGACAGTGACATGGGAATCTACTGACCTCTCCTAAACCATAGCTTGGGTATCTAGAATTTATAAAATGAAGCCATATGGGGAAATAAACACAGAAAAACCCAGAACTTCAGACTCAATGATCTGAGGAATAATACCTTTAGTTAAATAATATAGTCTAGTACCAACATTTGATTATTTTTTAGAATGAAGAATTAAAAATCTGATCTACAACTTTCTACCAAGGTATCTATGACATGAGTTTAAATGTGGGTTTTCACACAATGTAGACATGTAATCTCTCTCTCTCTCTCTCTCTCTCTCTCTCTCTCTCTCTCTCTCTCTCTCTCTCTTGCCTTATAGTATTGGGAATTTAACTCTGAGCCTTTGTACTGAATTATATCTCCAGGCCTCTTTTTTCTTTTTCTGAAACAAGATTTTGCTAATTTTCTCAGTTAGCAGTACTAGGTTACAACTTGGAATTCTCTTGCAGACTATTTCTATTTAAATAAACTGTTGAGTTTGTGTTGATTAATGCATACAAATCATTTATAAAATGATTTAAAATGTGTATGTGACTATATGCATGTTCAAAACAATTTTGTACAATTTAGATGTTATGTTTTGTGAGTCACACAAAATACACATATATCACAGCACATACCTCCAGGAAGCTTCACTCATAGAGTCATCTTTCTCTAGTTGGTAGGGCTAAAACGAACAGGCTCTTTCTGTGGTTGCCTTTTAAATATTGACCCTGGCAGGCAACGCATGTAAAATTCAATGTCTAACTAGACGTCTATATTGAAAGTCAGTTGGCAATTTAAGAGTCTCTCCTGGACTCACAGAGCCTCTGAGCTCTGCGGTGGCGCTGGGGGGTCTCCTCAGCTACTGCCTCCCCCCAGTATGTGAGTTCCCATCCCCGTCACTAATTGTTCTCATTTTTTACCCCTGAAGAGCAGTTTTCTTTCATTCCCTTATCCTGTAGCACAATACATACAGAGCAAGCTGCACTTCAAAACATCTGAGCCAGGACTTTATCTATGAAGGAGAGGCTCGGAGGTGTCCGTTATCAATAAAAGTAACTTGGAAACAACACGGTGCCCTGTACCTTGGGTGGGTCACCTGGGAGACATTGTTCCTGATTTTGTGTAAAATTTCCTTCTCTTTGCAATGGCCAAAGCAACTTTAAAGAACAGTTATATCAACTCACTTTCCAGCAGCTTATTACTTACAAGTATTTTTCAACCTTGTAGCAACGACATAAGTTGTCGTGTGTGTGTGTGTGTGTGTGTGTGTGTGTGTGTGTGTGTGTGTGTGTGTTGCTGAGGACTGAACTCAGAGCCTCAGGCAAGCACTCTGACAGAGATACACCCCCAGCCCAAATTAACATTATTAATGTTATTTCTGTGACAAAGGCCAAAATTAGCACTTTAGACCAGAAGACCTAAACCTTCATTTTTTTGTGTGTGTCTTTTCTGTTTAAATTCAAGCAAACTCCATTTACCTCTTAGAAAGATGTGTGTCCTCATCATAGATACATCACAGTTACAGAAAGAACTAAACAACATAAGTGGAAGTGTCCTTCAGGGGTCACACATCTCATTTAATCCCATTTTTTAAGAGTAAGGCTGGCTGATTGTTGGATTGGTTGGCTGGTTGGTTGGGTTTGGTTTGGTTCCATCCATTTTTTTTTTTTCAATGAAGACATGACAATTCACAGATATTAGAGGATTTGACTAAGGGCACATAAGCTAATGTAGTAGAACAGAATGGAATTTTAAGTATTTGAAGCAAATGCTAAGGGCAATCATACCTTTTCCGTTCCCACCCAGTCTTTAATAAATAAAGCACTCATTCCCAACCTACCAGTGGTACTGACCACTGACAGCTCACAGCTGCATCTCCAGGAAATGCCCTTAGCCAGACTGACTTGCTTCCCCAGGTTGGTCACACCTGTACATACAGGTCTGGGCCAGTAGCTCCCCGTGGGTCATACCGAAAGGCTGTCACAGTCTGGAGATCCCTGTAGGCTCAGCAGAAGCCTCTGTTGCAACTACACTGAAGTTAAGACTCTCTCTGCTCAGTCTGCTCCCCTACTTCTTACAGAGCAAGGTCTCTGCGTTCTAAGATTCAGGAACCTTGTGCCTCCAGCAGAGTCTCCACAGTTGTGGTCTACTGTCAGCAACCTCCTGAGAACACCTGGGCCTCCCTGAGCCAATCCCACTTTCCCAGTAATCTGGATTTTTGAATCAAGGATGCACATGCAACAACGTAACACAAAGATTCTTGATCTCAGGAGGGAAACTGCAAAACCAACTACAGATGGCTCTGCTACAAACCCCTGTTTCCTAGGCCCTCTTCCTCACTGGAAGATGCAGAACGCCATCAATTTTCCAGTGGAAGTACGCTAAAGCAATCTGAGGTGCATTCTGTTCCTTGAAGCCCAAAGAAATTAACTAATCTAAATCCATTGCACAGCTTTGTATTAAGCCACAGACATTTTAATTTTAGTTCAGGCAAAAAGAGAATGCCCACCTGCATAAACTGTCACTCACACAGGGGTGTTGACACAGGCAAAAGAAACTGTGAAGAACTGTCTACCCGTGTCAATGCCGAGGACAGGACCATGAACACAGAAAAAGAAAAAAACTGTTTAACAACAATAAGTGCATTAGAGGTTAGGTTACTTCTTTCTCAAAAGCGAACAGCTTCCCATCACCTCTAAGCAAAATCCAGTCTGCGCATTGGCCACACCCTGCACCACCTGGCTACCTGTGACCTGTTCTCCATCTACCCGCTCACACGCACCGGCCCTCTCCTCCTCCTAGGAACACTCCTGTCTCCGAGCATGATTGAACTCTAAGCAGTGAGACATTTCTACTCGCAGATAGTGTCAAAAGTATCCTTGAAGGGCGTGGCTTCTTCTCCTTTCTCTTGGATTGCACAGTAACAGCGGGCCTATTCCAAGGACTGAGTCCTGGTAGGCTGAGGCCCACAACAGGGCAGCTCTCCTATCTGATGTTTCAGTACACGCCTGTCTGTCATGGACCAGGTAAGGAAGGCACCTTGAGTCTTCAGGAAGAGGCACGCTGGGGAGAGAAATTCGCGCAGTTTTAATAGCAACAGCCAGATGGAGGCAACAGTAAGCAGCAAACCAGGCAGCCCCAAGCAGGGCACAGAAGAGGAGGATGAGACCTGGGAGGGCTGGCTTGCCCTATGGAGACACTTGTTCTAAGTACACAGGTGCCTCCTGCAGGCCTTTTCCCTGCTGATGGGAAGCTTCCCAGTGTCTCCCTATACAGTCTCTATGGCCACTACACTGGGGAGGATGGGACGACAATCTTGGCTTATTCCAGTCTCACACCACTAAAAATAATTCCTGTCAGGTTCAAAATGAAAATCAAGCTTTTATGTATTAATTGTATACCTCATAAAATAAATTTGGTTTTAGTGTCCCCACCTTCGTTAAAGCCCATTTGCAACCAAACAGGCCAAGGCAGGGTTCAACTGTCTTCCTCATCTATACAGAAGCAGTGAGCTGAATGGCAATGTGATCTCTAAACACCTAAGAGGGGGGCACGGCACAGAGACACTGGCGCCGCCCAACAGCAGGTGCTTTTCCTGTCATTTTTACCAAAACCAGTGGGCAGGGACAGAGGACCAGGCAGGTCGCAGGAAGCATGGGTGTAGATGGGTCTTAAGAGATGCATTCACTCTCCTGCTTCTTTTTAAGTGTAGTAGATGATGACAAATATTTAACATACATATATTCTTTATATTCTTAAATACTTTCTAAAAAAATTGGTAGGTAAGTAGACAGATCCTCACTTTATTTAGTACTTAGGGATTATATGAGTGGACAATTGACTGTAAAGTTTAGGTTGCCAAGAGCATCAAAAATATAAAAAGTATCTGTTTAGAGAGTATTGTGGTTTGGATCTGGAATGTCCCCCAAAAGTCTCATGTATTTAAATGTTATAGATTATCTATGGAACCATGTGGTGTTGAGAGATTGAGGCCGAGTCTGGAGGGGTGGACTACAGGCATGTAAAATAGGATTAAAGGTGTGTGAGCTAGGATTAAAGGCGTGCAGTGGCCACACCTTCCACACCTGGATCCACAAGGGACTAATCACTGGAAGGAGACCTGGAAAAATATATAAACTGCTTCCTGCCTTCCCTGGACTATCAGGACTAGTCTCAATGAGTCTCAACTTGCCTTCCTGTGTGCGATGTCCTGAGAAGCTGTCTCCACCTCTCTGTCTGCCATGTACTTCAATTGCTGCCGGCTGCCCCTGAATGGACTGTGACCTTCTGAAACTGTGAGCTAAAATAAACCTTTCCTCCCCTAAATTTGTGGGTGTCAGGTATTGAGTCACAGCAATGGAAAAGTAACTAAGAGAGTGAAAATAGTTCTGATCTCCACAAGAGAAAAATACAGCAAAACCCTCAAAAATGTACTAGTTTTGACCTGGGAATTTTATTTCTGGATGTGATATAAACAGACATGCAAGAACTCAGTTATAAGGATGTTGACTTGGCATGTGATCATAATCTTAAAAATTTGGAAAATAAAATAAACGTGTAGTAATATGACCTGTGTAAATAATCATGAGCACACACTCGGGGAGGTAAAGGGAGCGGTAATACAATGTCAAAATAGTCAGAGGCTTAAAAATTTACTACAGTATAATTTTAAATTTAAGATGTATTTTACTTTTAAAATATGGTATAATGCTCAAATAAATACACATTTTTACTAAAAAATCTAGAAATACATAAAACCTTATGAAGTATCTGAATGAAATAAAATTTTATTCCTTTTTAACTTTGATTCAAAATTAGCTGTAATGAATGAAAGTTATGTTATAATAAAAAGTTACATAATTGGAAACTACATGACGATGCACTTCGCGTGCAGCAGGAGGCTGAAAAAGAAAGTAGGCGTTCGTTGCAATGACAGGGGACAATTGCATGATACTTCCAAGACACACAGTCCTATTTTGCCACCTTGAAATGATAATAATCACTCTTACAATAAAGAACTGTCAGAGGGCTACAATAGGAAGCCAAAGTAATATTAATAGTCTCAAGCTCATATGTCAAGAAAATGCAAGTGTTCCGTGGAGGAAGATGCTGGAATAAACCATCAGGAAGAGAAGACTGCGCTCCAGCAGCAGTCCGGTCTGGGAGATGGCACACCTAAAGGAGGTTCTGAAGCACTGCAGTGTTAGTCACTGCACTGAATTGCAATGCCTAGCAAGAAGCATTGCAAGACCTTCTTACCATGCTCATATACTATCCACATTTGGAAAGCATGGATCCACATTGTGACAACTGAAATCTTGTGTCAAAGGACTTATAACAGCTGAAAGATTATGAACATATTACATATTTCCTTACCTTTATTTCTCCTTACTCCAAGCTTGCTTGCACGTAATTCTCTCTTTTCTTTTTCCTTTCCTCTCCTCTCTCTCTCTCTCTCTCTCTCTCTCTCTCTCTCTGACTCTTTTTCTTCCACCATCCTACCATCACTATGTCAAAAATAACCAGTGTTTCTTTGCAGTTTACTTGGAAATTTTTCCACTTTTTGATAAATTAAGTTACAGTACAGCCTAAGTTTTATGTTAGTAAATAGAGTTTCACTGATTCTTCCACGACTGCTAAGCTTATGGATATCTCTTCTTCAATTCACACTGACATTGTTGTTCATAGAATAAGAAAGCCAGAATAAAATTCCAAAGGAATAGTTACCTTTTACTCACTGGTTGCCAAGAGGAATGTGGTTAAATCTTCATTCTTCTCAACCTTAGGTAAATTTTTTCTGGCACTAATGATTTATTTTTTTTATTATTTTTTACCTTGTAATTACTTGAATTCTAAATTCTGTAACACAGGTGGGATTCAGGGAACAAATGCACCTGTATGCCCACCCCTTTCTCAGAGGTTCACCCCTTTTGTAACTGACTACTGCCTCACTTTTTACCCTGTCATTCATGTTGGGGCCTTTATATAACCATGATGGAAAACAGTCTGGAGATTTCTTAGAAACCTGAGAATAGAAATCACATTTGATCCAGCTACTGCTCTGCTCGGTATGTTCCCAAAAGAAATAAAGTCAACATACCAAAAAGACACATGCATATCCATGTTTGTATCAGCACAATTCATAATGGCCAAATCCTGGACACAATCTACTTGCCTGTCAGCAGAGAAATGGTTAAAGAAGACGTGGTACCAATATGCAATGGAATACTATGCACCCACAAAGAAAGACAGATATGAAGCTTTTGAATGAAAATGAGGCCACCTTGAGTTAATGCTCAGTGAAATAGATCAAACACAAAAGACAGAGTACAGATGGGTTTCCCCTCTTATAAAAAGCACTAAAGATTTATAAAATATTTTTACTGTCATGCTGAAAAAAATGACGATATAACACATTCAAATTTGAGTAAATCAGAAAATAGAGAATATTCTGACCCATGAGTTTGTCAAAGGTAAGTACAGAGTTGTCTAGATGGACACAATCTTTATTTTTCCTCTTCTCAACAACCCACAGTCTCTATAGAGAATTCCTAAAAGACTTCAGTGTAAATAATAAAAATAATAAAATGGTGTTTTAGTTCATTTACCCAAGAACTAGATTCTGGGACAGAGTCTAAGTTAACAGCTACCTGGCATAGCAGAGTAGGAAGGAGATACAAGGAAAGGAAGGCAGCCAGTTGATCTCTGCATTCAGCTGGTCACTCTGTTAGGCCTCATTAGTGTTTCTTGGCCAGAAACAGTGGTCAGTTTAGGGAGCCTTAGCTGTAAGCGCTGCTCTCTGAGTTACAGGTTATCCTCCAGCAAGATGGTAAGGACTCCTTTAGGTGGCATTCCCTGGTCCAAAAAGAACAGAGAAAAACCAAGCCCTTTCATATCCACAGCAGTTTTTCTGGACTTTGATCTCCCAGTAGAAAAGCAAGTCTCGTAACCACCCAGACTCCACTCTTGACAAGGATCTGCAGTATTCCATGACAAAAAGAGAATTTGTGTTAGTTAACAGCTTACCACCACCACCTGCCACACTGCGCGACTGAAGCCTACTGTGGCAGGGAAATTGTGAGCTAACCCATTCTTCAGAATTCATCCATCCAGCCCCAAGCCTCAGGAAACCGGAAAACTCACAGCCAAGTCTCTGCATTGGAGGGCAGCTCCAGGGTGGCTAATGAGCCCAGTGTCCTTGGGGGCTGCACAGGAGAAGGCTTAGCAGCTCAAGGACACACTCCAGGCACATACTGGCCAAGAAAACATTCTGGGGCAACCAGAAACAATAAACGCTAAGAAGAGTAAGTAGGATGTTATGTCTGTATGACACAAATGATAACATCTGTTAAAGGCGGAAAGCATCAATTTTTGTCTTTTAACTCCAACTCTCCCGTTTTTGTTTTTAATTCAGGAGTCACTAAAATGCCTAAAAGGTGACACTCAGCACTTCCTACCTGTTTTTTTGGTTTTAAAAAATGGTGCAGTCATTTACTGGACTGTACTCAGTAGCCTTCTGCCAATAGGAAACATTTGAAAATGTGAACTAAAACACTTAATACCATTTGATGTTCACAGATTCTGCTGTGTTACTCTAGACTCGTGTAGTTTCTTACACGTTTGTTGCCTTGCCCTGCACCATACTTCTTAGCCCATTTACGAAGTATAGCTAAGCTGCTAAATTGCGCAGGTTGGGCTTGAATGCTCAATGCTCCTGCCTCGGCATTTCAGACTGTGGCAATTAGAGGCCCGCATCACCTGCTAGCTTTACACAGAGTCGCATTGCATCTTGCCACCACCCCAATGGGTAAAGATCAAGGCAAATGCTTCCTGAGGTGAAGTATCAGAAAAGAGTAGTAATAACATTACTTCAATCTGTAGGCGTCTCCGTCTTACAGGGATCCCCAGAACAGCTGAGGAGGGGTCGGACGACAGAGTACACACTCTGCGAGGCCATTTCAGTGAACGCAGCCTCACTTCATTTAGGAAGTACAGGGCCTAAATAGACTAGGATAATGCGGAAGTTACCTTGGGCCAATTAGCAAGGCCTTAACTAGCGGGGTCGCCCAGGAGGAGGGAAAGAGTAGAGGAAGGAGGGCGGGGCTTGCCAACCAGCAGTTCCTCACTGGACAGGGTGGCGGGAGGTGTGTGTCTCGGTGGCCCTCTAGCGTGAGCTAGTGGTGAAGTGCGCTTCTACCGGGTTGTACCAGACTAGTGCTAGATGGGCTTCAATCCAACCTGGATCACCTAAAGCAATCACTTTGAACCAGGTGTTATGAAGGAACTCAATTTGGAGTTAGAAATGTAAAATAGCTCATTTACGTAATGCTTTGATTTAGTATAATGAAATGCGGAACGGTGTCATTGTCAGTATTGCAGATTCTGAAGTCAGATGTGTGGGCTGAAATCCTGGAAGGCCACATACCACCTACATGGGACAATTCTCTCAAGCTCTTATGGCCTTTATTGTTTTACCTGTAAAATACAGGTGATAACCTCCACCTCATTAAAAAAAAAAAAAAAAACCAATGAGCAGTGGTCCCCAGTGCTTTTGACACTGGGGACCAATTTAGTTGAACATCATCCTCCCAAGGGCTGGGTGACATGGATATTTATTATACAGGACGTTATTATAGGATTGTTTTGAATGGAGCTCATCCCATGTATGTGCCCTTGATTTCCATTATCATTAATGTTGTAATATATAATGAAATAATAATACAACTCACCATAGTACAGAATCAATGGCAGCCCTGGGCTTGGTTTCCTGGAACTGGAAGGCTCCACGGTAGGTGGTAATGGAACTAACGGAAGCTGGAAGTGAGGTTTTTTGTGTCCAGTCTCCTGCAGAGTCTCATTTTTGCTGCTGCCATAGCAGAAAATGCTGCTTCTTCAAGATGGGAGGTTGAAACTGGAACCAAGCTGTTCAGTGTTTCCGTGGCAATCTCAGGATGTTCCATCGTCGCTCCAGTCCAGAACGGACGGAGATTTGAGTCGTACCACCCATCCGTCAGGACCACCACTATCGGCAGTCGCGAGCACTCCATTCTCTTCTACTGTGAATAAAGCAGGCCTGCCTTCTCATAAACACAAAACGAGTCACAGATCCATTCCTTCCCAGTGCTGGAGTCTTCTGCTGCTGGGAAGTAATTATCAAACTCCGTTGAGAGCTGAGATAGGTGATAATGCACCAGTTGAAAGAAAGAAGTCTTTGGCTCTGTCCCTTGCAAAACATTTACTGTTTGAAACACATCAAAATCTCAATGTTTACTTGTCATCTTCATAATTCTAGTTTGGCCTTGAACGCAGCCACTATATCTGCCAACTTAAATGCCGTCATCATTCTTTTCTGAAGTGACACATTGAGTTGACTCGGCAGGTTTAGTAGATCACACAAGAAAGCATGTGCCACAATCCATGTGTGTCAATGAAATGGGCTGCCACTGATGGCTGTTTTTCTACAAAAATCTCTGGAGCACCTCTCATAATTCAGAAACTCTGTCCAGTGGCTTACCTTGAGAAAGCCATCTCACATCTGTGTGTAAAATATGTGTGTGCTCTGAGTCCATCTCCACACAGAGCTGTGCAAACAGACATGAGTTAGGAGGGTATTCTATAATGTGGCTGATAATCTTAATCACATCCTGTTAAGCTCAGGTGGCATTTCTCAGCTAGTCAGCATTTCTCTGTGGATGACCAGTGTGTAGGCTCACGTTCAGAAGGGACCTCCTTGGCCTGAGTAGTAAAACAAGAAATCCATGCAGTCACTGCAGCCACTCCACTTGCACATACACTGACACAAAATGACCAATTCTGTTTTCCTGACATGTCACCAAGCATTCAAAGACTTGAATAGGGGGCAGGAGGAATGACTCAGCAGTTAAAACACTTGCCTAGAAATTGCTAAGTCAAGCACTAAGTACCCTAGTTCAATTCCCCAGTACCACATAAGCCAGCTATAGTGGTGCACACCTATAATCCCAGCACTTGTGAGGCTGAGGCAGGAGGACTGTCATGAGTCCAAGGCCAGTCTGACTCCACAGTGAGTACAGGACCAGCCTAGGCTGGAGTGAGACACTGTCTCAAAAAAACAGACTTGAACAATTGTGCAGTGGTGGTGATGGATAGTTACAAAAACAAACATAGCATTCCTTTATGCACATCCTTCTGAAAAATACGTTGCACAAAAGTCAGCATTGTTACCTCACTGTCAACATCAGTGGACTTTTCCACCTGGGATGTCCACCGTGTTGACTCCCTAACTCTAGCAATTGTGCCTCTATATCTTCTGGTATTTCATCACTTTGTCTAGTTATGGAACACATGCTATGTTTTGAGCTGCCGTCTCGAGGTATGGCAAATGTCCCCAGCAGCAGGCATGATCAACTCTTCACCCATGATAAAGAGCCACTTCACTTTAGCAACATGGCTCATGACTAAGAATGACACTCTCAGTGTAGACAGCTTTGATGATGGGGTAGCCATCAATAATTGCTCCTGTTATTTGCATTCACTTTTCTTTCTTTTGAAAACTCCAAGAGCCTCTCTTTTAGTGTAGGGTGCTTGGTCTCCATGTGGTGAAGCAATTTTGATGTTTTCATGGCTTCATTGGATAGATGCTCACCATAAAGCAGGCGTGGAGAATGGGAATCACCCACTACAATGAGCCATAACTGAAGAGGGTCTCTTGGTGTTTTATTTTGAACGCAGCTTTCCTTTTGTTGGCAGTCTTCAGGACTTCTACAATCTCATCTGTGGTTCTTCCTTCTTTGCAGAGATGCTCCCTGGTCAGGTTCAATTTTTGCTGATGTGGGCTAGGATTAGCTTGTGCATTTACCAAAACTGACAGAGAAAGAGCAGTAAATAAAATCATGGTGAGCAACACCAGACAAAAATAAGCGTTGGGTTTTGAAAGGCTGCCACCAGATGTGGCTGTGTGAGCATTATTAACAGTTGCCACTGACTGAGACTCCCCAGATAAAACATGTTAGAAACTCTAGATACGGCGCCTTATTCTTAATGGTGGTAAATGGTACACCATAAATTATAAAGATAATAAGGGCTGGCCAAGACTGACTGTAACTCAGGACCAGGCTGGGCCAAATAAGCAGCTAGCAGGAGACTGTTGAAATATCAGATGGTACCTGGTGGCACAGGATTTAGATGGGAGCTCTTTCTATTTTATGTATAGGATATCCTTCTCCTAGATCAGTGTATGTCAGCCAGGCTTCTGCAAGCTTGCCAGGGGTTCCGAGAACAATGAATATCAGATAAGTTTCCAGGACACTAACAAAGAAAATGGTGAACAGTAGCTGGAGGGGAGCAGGAAGCAAAAGTTCCACCTCCTGTCAGAACAGCAGTGGCATTAGAACCCAATAGGAGCTCACTGACAGGAGGCAAGGCTTTGTGGCTTACCTCCTTTTGGCACTCATCCAACCTGATGGCCCAGTCCTTCCAAGGCTATGGACCAGATCCAGTATATGATCCAGGGATTAGGGGCCCTGGTAGTGAGAATCAACACTCTTAGGATAGCGGGAAATAAAGTGATTGTTAGCAATTTTTAGTCGTACATAACCATTTCATATGCTGATTTGTGTGCTATTAATGTGAGTTAGTATGAACTATTGGAAATATAAGAAATAAAACTTTACAAATATGCTTTATTTGTATTCAGATGTTAACTAATATCTTGAGGGACTTAGAGTCAAAAATGGCAAATGGTTCTGACCGCAGTGGAGTCTCTTTACTAAGTAACCCTTGGTAAGACCAATTTTGCATCACGCAAGGCATCCATTTATAATACCCAAATACACACCCACTCCTACAATATACCCATAAACTCAGCACATATTCACCTTTAAAAGTCTTTCATGAAATAGTGCTCATTGTAGTACTGTATGCTCTTTTATTTCAACTTATTAAAATGTTGAGCATAATTTACCATCGATTTCACCATCAAAACCTTTCTGAAAAATATTATATAACGAATTGTTACAATTATAGGAAGAAAATACACTCTGCTCCCAGTCCTCGCTGCTTGTTGCCCCATCCTGGCTGTGGCGGGTGCCCCTTGGGACAGAAGAGAAAGGAGGTTCCTCCAGACATGGCTGCCAACTCCCGAGTCTACCAGACTCCCCGATTCCCAGTCCTGGTGTGACCCCTGAGCTTCCCGTGATCCTCCAAACAAGCAAGACTGGGAAAGGCACACTGCCACCTGGGAAAATAAAACCCCATCTGTGGCCTAATGTTCTTAGTTTCAGATGTGAGGGGCATAAGGATGGAGCATGGATGTCATTAACCACTGGAGATCTGTGAAGTGCCTCTTTGAAGCCCCTGAATAAAAATCACGACCTCTGCCATTTCATCTAATTTGTGGCCAAAGCTGCACATAGCACAACATATAATTTAACTGTTGGCAATGAAACACATGAAAAGGTCTTAGGATCCAAAATGTTGTAAGAACGTCAGATGCAAGGCCAGACTGTGTGCATTTTCAGATAGATCGTCGTTGTCCCATGCCACCACATCACCTGAAACTTGGCTTGCCTGTCTTTTCATCTGTTCTCTCCCGTGCCAACTGAGCACATGATTCTACCTTTGTTGCGATTTGCCCTTCCTGTGTCTTACGGTAGCTCTGCCCTCTGTGCTCATACTTGGAGGTGAGAACAAGGAAAATTTTCACTCAAAATACAGCATTCAGAAATTGGTCTGGGGTCACGAATTGGGGTGACTGCACAGTAGCACGAATGCACTTAGTGCTGCCCACCTGTACTTATAAGATTACTGAGATGTACATCTTTTCTTATACGTGTATTATCATGCTAAATATACATTTAAAAAAGTGCTGGTGGGAATAAAAAACAAGACGTGCTTAACAAATTCTTTTTATTGACATCTCCTCACCTCTCATCTGAACTGGAAAAAATGCAAACAAGTGTATATTTTATAGTTTGTTAGTCCAGTTAAATTTAGCTGGTTATTTAGATCCTTAAACCTATAATCCACCACCACCTACTGATTTTTGTGGTTTTGAAGAATAAAACCAGAGCCAACAGAAATACCCCTTGACTTCTAATTTAGTCAGGTTTCCATGCATCTTGCCACTTCACCTCTGGCAAAATTCTTTATAACACAGGCAAAGTGTGATTTTTAAAAATGGCCAACATTTAAATTATTACAGCAAAAGACACATTGGTCTTAATCCCTCTCAAAATATCCCCCCTTTCTTTAAACATACTTATAGAATCATTTTTGCCACTTCGTGGAGCAGGCCCAGCAGTGCTTTTGTGCAAGTGCTTTAGTGGTGCTGTCTTGGCAGCCTCAAATCTTTATGGTCATTTTGAGTTTGGGGAAAATTCAGAAGTCACACAGTACCAGATCAAGTGAACAGGGTAGATGAGAACACGCTATACTGTTTTTTACAGCACAGAAAGTGCCATAAAACTGTTGATCAATGCGACTAATCACAAATTACAGTGTATAGCTGAATTTCTAATAAATTCAATACAGTAAAAAACCTACTGACTTTATGCCCCTTAAAACACTCAAAATACAGGGCTAGAAGAATAACATAGCAGCGTGAGTGGTTGTCTAGCAATTCCAATGCCCTGAGTTCAATTCCCCAGCAACACATAAGCCATGTGTGGCAGCACACACCTGTACTCCCAGAACACAGGAAGGTGAGGCAGATGGATTGCTATCAGTTCAATGCCATTCTGGGCTCCAAACTGAGTTCAGGACCATTCTGAACTACAGAGAAAGACCCTATCTCAAAAATAATAATAATAATTCTCAAAATACTCTCCTTTACTTCAAATTTACCCAGCATTTTACTGTAATAAGTATGTTTTTAGCTTAAATAGCCACTCTATTTTTATCGTTTGCATGTACCCATAAACTGTTACTTTTTACTACCTCTGAAGCCTTATGGCAGAAACTCAAATTGTGCCATCCAAAGTAATAAAAAATACCTTCAAAGAATTGCACACTGTTACAGGTCAAAATTAAGAGTCCATCAAACCCCAATTGGGGCAAGGTAAGGTTTCCTTTATTATGGCTGGGCTGACAGCCTCCTGCTAAGCTAACCCTGGACTCCAGGTAAGTTTCCAGAGAGCAGCCATGAGCAGACTTAAGAAAGGGTTTATACAGACACCAGGGAAGTGATTTTACATCATTACATGACAACCAATTTCAACTTGACAATCGGGCATTAGTTTTAGGAAAGCTATTGTATCATCAAGAAGTAACCTATCAGATCCATAGGTTTTTTTGCCTAAGTGGACTTGTTACGTGATTTAAATTGGCCAATTGCAATCTGACCATCTTTGGTGGGAGATATGTGACTTGCAGCACATCTCATAACACATATAACACTCTATTTCAACAAGCCAGCAGAGTTGCAAGTCATCACAGGATAAACTCACTCACAACTTGGTTACAGAAAGTTACAACAACTTGGGGTTATAGAAAATTACAGTTTAAAAGCACAGAGAATTAGAAGGTTACGAAGTCAGCAGCTTTTATAGCACTTTTACACTTGATACGATTAACAGAACTAACAGAAGTTACAGAGACTACAGAAGTTTAACTAATTCATACAGCAAACACATAACTTGAAAAGCATAAACACCACAAAATGGAGTCACTCTAGTCATCACAATAAGTCTGGATTTTAATGACAAAGTCATACACAATAGTACTCTTCTGGAAAATATGAAAATAGAAGGCTTACTTACAGTATCTGCTTGATTGCACCTTGCTTACCGAAAAACAAAATACAAGGACACTTTATTCAGGCACATTTATTAAGTTACACATGGTTTCCAAGCAAGACCTTGAAGAAAACAAGGTAACAGTTCACTTAGTGTGTGTTTCTCACTGACTTTGGGAGTCATCCATCCAGCATCTTTGATAAAAAGCCCTGTAAATAAGTAAGAATGCCTTCTTATTTTTGAATTATTATGGACTTATAAACCCCTCAAGCTTCCCATCGGTGGTCAGTGTGTCATCGGAACCTCTTTTCAGCCATTGTGGACAGCTTTATTGTAGTTTCCAGTCACCACAGTATATATACTTCTCTCTCGCGTTCATTTTGTTACCAAAGCCAAACAGCCTCCTTATTGGGTACCAAGTTACTTCATGTAAAACTTATTTTTGAAACTCTAACTTTATCTTTTTCTTAGTGCTTTGATAATGTACTTAACATCTCAGTCTTAATTCTAATCTTGAAACCTATCTCCCATGCAGACATAATAATGTGTCTACCACCTAAACCTCACCTGCTTTTCTTTGCTCCCCAATAACTGACTATACAGGAAATGCAAGACCCTTCACAACTGAACTAGGTGACTAAAAACTGTGTGTTTTTTTATGAACTAACCAAGTAAAGCAGAAGTAGACTTAGAGTAAGTGAAGTATATTTCGTGTTAGTGTCCTAATCTAGTACCAAACTAATTTCTGGACGAACAAAGTAAATAAAAGTTTCCAGGCAAAATTCTGTTGCTCTGTTCTGTTCTAATCTGCACTATATCAGCACTGTATTACAAGAGTTGATGAGAGACAGTCATACCTAGAATTTCAAGGCAAAGCAATGCCAACAGTCCTGGCTAGCTCAGATTTCATTCAATTACCAAAAAGTGAATTAAAAACTACATTAAGAAGTTAAAAAAATCTGCCAAAATAAGTTTTAACATAAAGATCAAAATATAAATGTTGATAGGTACTCACCTTGAAGTGGACACAATTTACAAATAAGAAAATCTCAGCCTTGGAACTCTAATCTCCTTATAAATTAAGGAAGCACAGCCCATCTAAAATGTTATCAGAACCTTTTTTGCATTAGATAAAGAACTGAAACAGCTAAGAAAGGTAAGATATTCAAACGTACTTCAGATGTGGCCAATTCACATCCCTTCTTCCTGACACCTGGAAACACAAGTGACTCATGTGGTACAGTATTACAGTTTATCATCATTACTAGTATGATCTACTCTGTCTAGAGTGACTTCCAAGAACCATATTGCTTTTTCAATTCCCAACCCTCACCTTCATAGCTAATACTCAGAAGAGAAGGAATGAGAAAAGTAAAAAAGGGAGGAAAATGAGAAAACAACAGAAAAAACTGAATTCCTTACTGAATGAACCCCATTCTTTCCCTTTTAATCAGTCTACTGCCTTCAGTAGACACATATTAAACCATTTTTAGTACTAGAAGCCTCTGGAGAGTCAGGCCTCGGTCCAAGCACCTTACAGGTGTTATCTCATTTAACAGTCATAAGTCTGGGGTAGGTATTGTTAACGTTCCATTTTTAGACAAAGAAGTTGAGATACAGAGAAGCTAAGTAACTTGTCCCTGGTAACACAGCTAGTAAATTCCAAATCCAGGATTGAACCCAAACACACTAGTTTTGCGGCCCACGTCTTCACATGCTCTGTGATGGTGTTTTGCTAAGTAACAGGACACAGCAGTCCACTCGTGACCTCCTTTCACCCTCTGCACTCATTGGGAAACCAACAAATTCACGCCTTAAGTAAGCACTTCTGTTCGGCAGATTCTGCTTGATGCTAGGTTGTTCTCTGCTTTCACTGCTTGAAACAACAACAACAACAAAAAAAAAAAAAATAGATGTTGTGCAAGCCTAAGATAAATTCACAGTGTTGTGAAGGATGCATCATAACAATATAGTGAGAATGGTGCTCACAGAGTTGTATCCGGGGTCTATTAAAGACATGGGGCCACTGACTTCTTGGATGTTTTCACAAAGCCACCACCAATACGGTGATAATGACCAAAATTTTGAAAATTGGTATTCCCAGGAAGTAAGAAAGATATAAAAAGAGATGCCCAGGTTTGAGATGACATCTGAACTTAGAAGCTATGCATAGCCACATGCCACCCTAAGAACAAATGTTCAGGAACCCATGAAGAGAAGAATAAGGCAAAATGCACAAGACAAACAGGGAGCAGCAACAGAACACCCTGCAGTACGTAGCCCCCGTCCCGCTCAGGGGGCCTTGTTCCATCTCCTTTTGTCTAACTCGATTTGATTTCCATTAGTTAAAACCAAGTTTTAAATATCAAGATTTCAGAATCTGTGTAATACCAATTACAAGGATATAGTGGCCACCAGAAAGGAAAAAAAAAGGAAGGGAAAAAGAGAGGTAGAGGGAGGGACAGAGATAAAAAGAGACAGGGGAGATAGAGGAGGTGTTTGTTTTTTAATTATTATGTTACCTATGGCTGCAACCTCTCAATATTGCCACACTTCTCCCCCTTAGAAAGAGAATAATATCACTGCCTGGGTTTCAAAGGTGTACCCATGTGCTTTATACGAGAAAAACAGACTTAGAGGAATTTTTTTTACAGCCAATCTTAATGGTTTTGGAAAATGAACCAAGTAGTTATTAATAGAATAGAACGAATTTGGGAATGGACAAAAGGGGCATGGAGGTAACAGACAAGAAGGATCATTTGGGAATTAAGAACGAAACTTAGCCAAGAAAAGGAAAAAAATTACAAAAAATTCAAGAAAGATTGGATGACTTTGCAACCAACTGGCAACATGAGACAGTGAGGGAAGAATCAGAGACAACTGCCCTGAGCCTGAAGCCTGTGTGGCTCTCCATGTCAAGAATCAATAACCAACACCTGAAACCAAGGAAGACTGGAGTCTATGGGTAAAGATCCTGCACTTGTGAGGTATCTCTTGGCATCTGTGGATATGTCTGCCAACCCAGGAGGAAAAAGACTCGTACTATGGATTCTAAGCTGTTCAATGGGGATGCTGGATAATGTCAGCTCACCTAGGCAGGACTTCAGAACATGAAAAAAGGACAGGAACTAAGCCCTGGGGATGGTATACATTTAAGAATATGCAGATAAGAGCAAATATGACTGAACAAGCATGAGGAAGCAGGACAGGCCAAAGCCTTGTGATACTGGTCACACTAACCATGCTGAGAAGCTTTAAGAAGGGAACAGCCATCATCCCAGGGATGCAAGGTTGGTTCAATGTATACAAAATAATTAATGTAACATATCATATCAAGAAAAGCAGAGCCAAAAACCACATGATCATCACAGTAGATGCAGAAAAGGCCTTTGACAAAATACAATACCCTTCCCTGATCAAACCCCTGATGAAAATAGGCATAGAAGGACCTTACCTCAAGCTAATAAAAGCAATTTATGACAGTCCTACAGCCAACATCACCCTAAATGGGGAAAAACTGAAAGCATTTCCCCTCACATCAGGAACAAGACAAGGGTGTCCACTCTCCCACTCCTATTCAACGTAGTACTCGAAAAACCTTAGCTGGAACAATCAAGCAAGAAACTGGAATAAAGGGAATATGCATAGGAAAGAAGTCAAACTATCCTTATTTGCAGATGACATAAACCTTTACATAGAGGATCCCAAAAATTCTACCAGAAAACTCTTAGACCGAATAAACAAATTCAGCCAAGTTGCAGGTATAAAATCAATATACAAAAAACAGTAGTATTCCCTTATAGGAATGGAAAGACATCCCCTGTTCCTGGACAGGCAGATCCAACATTGTCAAAAAGGCCATACTATTTAAACTGATACACAGATTCAATACAATCCTAATTAAGATGCCAGGAGCATTTTTTACAGAACTAGAAGAAACAACCCAAAAACTTACATGGAACCACAAGAGGCCAAAATTATCCTAAGCAACAAAACAAAAGTAGGAGACACCACAATACCAGATATCAAATTATAATACACAGCAACAGTGAGAAAAACGACGTGGTATTGGCACAAAAGCAGACAAGTGGAACCATGGAATAAAACTGAGGATGCACAAACACCCCAAGTACCTTCAGCCACTTGATCTTCAACAAAGGAGCCAAAATATATGCTGGAGTGAAGATCGCCTCTAACAAATGGTAGTGGGCAAAGTAGTGGCAGCCAGAAGAATGAAACTAGACACACAACCTTCCCCATGCACCAAATCAAATCAAAATGGATCAAAGACTTAGACATTAAAATGGAAACACTGAACTTACTGGAAGAAAAAAAAAGACAAAATCCTTGACGATATAGAGGACTTTCTCAATAAAACACCCAAACCACGAGAGGTAATACCAAGAACTGACTAATGGGAGTATATGAGATTAAAAAGCTTCCATACGGCAAAGAAAACCATCAACAGTGTGATGAAGGTACTCATAGAATGGGAAAAAAATCTTTGCCAGCTACTCCTCAGACAGAGGACTACTATCAAGAATATACAAAGAACTGAAAAATATTAGACCCTCTAAAATAAAGGACCCAATAAAAAATGGGAATTTGAAAAGAATAAACAGTTCTCTGAAGAAGTCTGAATGGCCAATATATACATGAAAAAACGCTCAACATCTTTAGCCATCAGAGAAGTGAAAATTAAAACAACACTGAGGTTCCATCTAATGCCAGTAAGAGTGGCCAAAAAACAACAAATGCTGGCAAGGCTGTGAGGAAAAAGTAACCCTCCTACATAGCTGGTAAGATGGCAAACTGGTACAACCACTATGGAAAGCGGTGTGGAGATTCCTCAGACAACTGAGGAACATCCCATTTGACCCAGCTACACCTCTTCTCGGTATCTTTCCAAAAGAGTTAAAGTCATCATACTATAGCAATACATGCATACCCATGTTTATAGCAGCACAATTTCTAATAGCCAAATCTTGGAAGAAACCAATATGCCCAAGTACAGATCACTAGGTAAAGATGAGGCATATATACAAAATGGAATATTAGTCTGCCATTGAGAATGATAAATTTGATTCATCTGTACATAAATGCACCTTGAGAACATTATGCTTAGTGAAATGAACTAGACCCAGAAAATATCCTATGGTTTTTCTAATATGAGAGAACCAAACCAGAAAAAAATGTACAAGATATGGGAGAAAGGAAGATGGACATTGTGGAAAGGGAAAGGGGGTGATATGTAAATAAATTAATAAATAAATAAACCAAAAGAAGGAAGGAAAGAAGGAAGGAAGGAAGGAAGGAAGGAAGGAAGGAAGGAAGGAAGGAAGTAGCCAAAAGTTTTAAACAACTTGGAGACATCAGAGGAATTAATACTTAGAGAATAGCAATGTTGTGGTTTGGATCTGGAAAATCCCCCAAAAGCTTCATGTATCTATGGGTACTGTGTACTGTTGGGAGGTAGAACCTGGCTGGATGGGGCGAAGGCTTGGGGCTTGACCTGGAGGGGTGCGTGCCGGTTCCTCCCCTCCTCCTAGTCTGGTCTCAGCTCTGCCATGCTGCTGTGAGGATCTCTGTCTGCCAGAGCACTGGCCTCAGCTCTGGCTTTAGGTGTGGCCCCATCATGTGACTCCACCATTTTCCAGCTGCCCACCCATGAATGGAATGTGAAACTATAAGTAAAATGCTGGCAAGGTTCTGAGGAAAAGTAACCCTCCTACATTGCTGGTGGTTAAGTAAAATGAATCTTTCCTCCCTAAAGTTGTGGGTGTCAGGTACTGAGTCAGAGCGAAGAAAAAGTAAATAAGACAAGTCATGACTAGGAAGAGATTAAGCATTTTCAGTAACTTCAAAGGAGAATATCAAATTAAAATATCTTTGGAATAAGTAATCAAGACTAAGTGAAGAGAAATCTTACAAATTTGGAGAGGAAAGGATTGACCGTGAGCTGCCAGCACAGTGGACAGGTACACGTACTCTCATCTACCCAGCCTCTGAACTTAATGCAGCACCCAACAACCAGACTCTGCTGGCCCTGCTCGCGGTCAGATTGGGAATCGCCACTGGCACAGGTGCAGGAAGACGTGAGACAGCCTCTTCCCTTTGCTACTATCAAAAACTACCCACCAACCTAGTGGATAACCTAGAGGAAACAGTGTGGAGCATGGTCACCCTTCAAAATCAAATTGATTCCTTGGCAGCAGTGGCACTACAGAACCAGAAGTTCTCGATCTCTTAAGGGAAGCCTGTACCTGTGCCTGGAGAACAGGACTGCTTCTACATCAGTCATCTGGAAAAGTGAAGACCACAGCTTAAAAGCTGGTGGAAAGGGCTTCCAAATTTTGATGGGAACTGTCCAAGTCAGGGAGCTCTTGAAGATTTGGACTTGGGCATCCTGGCTAATCCATTAATGTAACTTTTAGCTACCCTTCTGTTGGCTTGAATGTGTGGATTATGCCTCCTAAATTGTCTGTTGCATTTTATCTCCAATAAAATTGAAGGAGTCAAAGTGTAAATGTTCCTCAACATGGACCCAAGTATATCAATCTGGAGTTTTTATAATGGAGCTCACTGGATAAGCTCTCCTCAGAGGACCACTGACCACTCCTCTCTGACTCTTTCCAGCAGGAAGTAGATAAATTTGATCATTGGTCCTAATCCCAACAACAGTGAATGATTCTCTCAGAGGCGGGAATGTAAGGAAAGAGAAACAGACAGGTGGGACAGAGAGAGGACATGGGCTGGGTAGAGCTCAAGTGAGAAACTGACATGGGCAACAACAAAAACCATGGCCACTGGCCAGCAGCTCCTTTGCTGTCCTTACTCCCCCTCTTTTTTCTTTCTTTCTTCAAAAAACTGGTGGCCATATTCAGTGGGCTTCACTCAAATGAAGAGGCAAAAGGAAACAAGGAAATTGGGCCACGTGTCACTGTCCCTCATCACTACCTGGCCAACTGGCACCCCGACTGCCACATAATCGCAGAGCTGGATGACCGCACCAACCCCTTGGCCCATCTAGAAACAACAGAGAGCTGAAAATCCCTTAAAGGGGACTCCTTGCATAGGGCAATGAACTTCTAGCGCCAGGGCCCCTTCTCCAATGGGAGGCTTCTGTTCCCTCTCTTTTTTCTCCTAAGCTTCCTGTTTGTAACAAACACCTCGATACCAGGTTCAGTCAGAGACTCATGAAAACACTTCAGATGCATGTAAGCCAAGTCACAGCAAAGAGAAGCAGCCAGGATGGAAGCAGGAGTCAGCAACGGGAGGCGACCCCACGGGAGGCGCCCCCATGACAGCCTCAAGCCACCACTTACTGTTTTCCAACATACCGCCAAATGTAGCTCCTAGAACTATTGTTAAAAAGAAATGGTAGCTTAGAACAACAACAAAAAAATTTATTCCCTCACAGTCCAAGAGGCCAGCAGTGCGAAATCAAGTTGCCAGCAAGGCTGGCTCCCTCTGAGGGAGGAGCGCAAAGAAAGAGCTGTGTACGTATGTGAGACCTTAAATAGGGCTGCTGTGCTATGAATGATCTCCAAGTGATATTATTAAAGCAAAAAAGCAGGATGACTGTCTGGCTGCCATTTGTATATTTTAAATTACTGTGTCTACTTTTGTATACATTTCCTGTCTGTCAAAGGAGCCCAACAAATGATCAACTGACTGCATGCAGGCACAGAACTCGGTGGCTAGGACAAAAAAGATGATTTTTGATGGATTCTTTCTGTTTTTAAATTTTGCATTTGTTATAGCTTAGATCTAAATGCCCCTCAAAGTTTCATGTCTTTGAAAGATGATTGGATGATTGGATCCCAGAGGCACTATTCTCGTCAGTGGATGCATTCATTGATGAGTTCAGCAACTGAATGTGGTAATGGGGCAGAGGTGGGGGCGACCTAGCTAGAGGCAAGGTTATTGGGGGATAACTTGAAAAAGTGGAGTTTTGTTTCTGGCTCCACCCTTCTCTCCCAGCCTCCTGCCTGCCACTGTGTGCACAGCTGTCCTGTGCCCAGCTCCTCCACCATGCCACTTCAGCCTGGAGCCAGCCAACCACAGGCTGGAAACGTGAGCCAACGTGAATTTCTTTTCCGTTAAATTGCAGGTGCTGGGCACCCTGTCCCAGTGTTGGGATATCTAATACAGCACCCACACAACAGCATCTATGCACTTAGGCAGTGCCTAATTAATTCTTTGTAATGAATTTTCATATAACAAAAACATAGGAGTTAAACCAATTTTTGTCAAATAATCTGTGACTATAAATCATTGAAATTTGATGCTGACAAATAAACTGTATTTTATACTATTGGTAGGATAGAAAGATCAATTATCTTTCAAGCAGTCTCTAGAAGGAAAAATGACTGATATTTACGGTAAAAATTATACATTAAAATGGCCTATTGTTTTTACTATTCTTGTCCTTTGTTTCACTTTTATGACCCTTTTAATGCCAATTTCACTGATTCCATTTGAAGTGAAGAATCTGGATTCCTCTCTCGCCAAAGCTGTTGAAAATCTGACCTTCCTTGACAGGCATTCAGCCCCAACTGGCTGGACTAGAAATGGCTTTAGCAAGAACACTTCCATCTCTAACAAGAACCACCACCCACCTACGGATTCACAGCTTTATGAGCAGCACGTGCACCAGTTGTCTGGGTGCTGCTGGCATAGTCTTTCTTCAATTTTTGAGTCACCAGAAGAACACCTCTCTTAATTCTAACTCCATTTATCAAAAAATAAAAAACCTCAAATGTTTCTTCACCTCTGAAAACAATTTTGAACATCTTGTCCTCTGGTATTATTAATACTAAGTGACTTCCTCTGAGATCAGCATGTGTGGACTGGCCCACCTCCATTGGTGATGATTGGACCCCATGTGTTAGTTACTTTCTCATTGCTGTGACTCAAGACCCAACATCCACAACTTAGGGAGGAAAGATTTATTTTAGCTTTCAGAAGATCCCAGTTCATTCATGGGTAGGCAGCTGGAAAATGGTGAAATCACATTTTCCAGGATGTGGAATTGTAGCCAGAGCTGAAACCAGAGTTCCTGGGGCAGATACAGCATGGTAGGAGAGAGGGACTGCGAGGAGGGCAGAACCAGCAACACACCCCTCCAGGTCAAACCCCAAGCACCCGCCCTCCCAGCCAGGCCCCACCTCCAAGCCTACACAGCACCCACAGGAACATAAGGCTTTTGGGGGACACTCCAGACCAAACCATCACACCCCAGGGGCCTCCATAGGTTAACATGGACTTTTTGATCCAGGAAGTCAGAGTCCCATGTCGAGGGGACAGGAGACTTTGCTGACTTTCAGTCCCCAGAAGTAGCTGCTGCTGTCACTTCAGGTTTTGTCAGTGAATTTTCAAGATATTCACTTGTCTCAAACATCCCTTCCACTTTTACCTTCTCCTGAGCCCAGTCATGCTCTCCAAGGCGCATCCTATTTTTAAATTCTTTATTGCCATGCCTGTTCCCACCACATGGCCCAATATTATCAGTGTACAGAATACTTTCCCACAAGTGCTTTTTATGGTAAAGGTGGTTGGCAAGATGTTGTTTGGTTTTGCTTCCTTGTCTGGGTTGGCTAAAATCCCAGAAATTGGTTAAAATCCAGTCAATGGCCTGGTGTATTTGTTATGCACTGGTGGTTTCTGAGGACAAAGGGAAAGGGGAGAGAGGTTATATTTCGCCAAGGTAAGAAGCAGAAAAACAAGTTTGCTGAAATAGCATTAAATGTACTGGAAGTAGTTGAAAATATCAGCAAAAGATATCAACTGTTTATTCAAGTCCCAAATCTTCTAAGAGAAAACTCAGACATGGTTTTGGATTTTGTCTTGTATTTTTGAGCTATGAACATGGTCCTCATTCCAGCAGAAGGTTGTGATGCATGAGTTTGGTCACAGAAGCTTGGCTGAGCAGGGACTGTTCTCACACTGCCTGTCCCCATTCTATTAGCCAGAACTACACAAATAACAGACAGCAGTGATTGACTCCTATAACTACAAAGCCTTGGGTAGAGAGCCCTCCTGTGGGTGTGCAGCTTAAGCAATTTTAGAACCTGTCTCCTCCCATCAGCCACTTTCTTCCTGATGCAGCTCCTTTCTAGACCCACCTGCCTCTCACAGTGACCCAGACCCCCTCCCAGCCCTACTTGCCTCTAACAGTGACCCTGGGCCCCTCCCAAGCCACCAGCTACTCATGGTGACCCAGGCCTGCTACCAGGCCCATCAGCTTCTCACAGTGACCCCTGCCTCCTTCCCAGCCCCACCTGCCTCTCACACTGACCCAGGCCACCTCCCAGGCCCACTGGCCTCTCATGGTGACTCAGGCCCCTTCCCAGGCCCACCAGCTTCTCACAATGAACCAGGCTACAACTCGCAATTTAACAGGCAGTGTACTGCTTTTAGGGATGTTTCAAGAACGATTCTTACTGGCCCGGTTCAGGTCGCATGCCATCACTAAACCAAAGTTTCACTACCAAGTCAGGTGCCTGCTCCTAGAATTCCAGTAACGATGTCTTTTCAACCTAATTCCCCTCAGAACCAAGATTATGGAAGGGTGTTTATCAAGGGAACATGACATAATTAGCAGAACTGGAAGAAGATGTTTTTGGTTCAAGACACCAGGAAGGCACTGAGAAAACAAGGGCAAAATTTAAGAAGATACTGACTTCCAGATTTCAGGGTGAGTTTTGGAAATGAGTGCCTCTTCTAACTGTGTGCCTTAGCATAATCCTTCATCTTACCCTTGTCCTGGCCACCGATGATTGGCAAGCAAAAGACAAAATATTCATTACGCCTTGTGGCAGTTAATTGTGATAATCAACTTGACCGAATTACAAGCCACCCAGAAGATTAAAGCACACCTCTGGGTGTGTCTCTGGTTATAAAGGCATGACCTGGCAGACCACCTCAGAGTGCACCCACACTTTCCAGGCTCTTTCCTGCTGTCTGCTTCCTGGCCACTATCAAGTGAGCATCTTTGCTCTAACATGCTCTTCTACCATGATTCTTCTACCTTGGAGGCAGCCTATCATGAACTGAACCCTCTGACACCATGAGCTAAAATGAAACACTCCTCCCTTAAGTATCAGGTGTGAGGTCTTTTGACCCTCCAATGGGAAAGCCTGTACATACTCACATAACCAGCACTGTGAAATAGAACTGTAAAAATTAGATATTTTTTTCTTTACAAAGAAATAGCTTCTCCACACTTCTTCAGTCTCAAGGCCTAAACCACCAGTTCTACCTCTCCTCTGCCAATACGAATGGATGATGTACAGATAGATACTCCTAGAAGAGGGATGAGGAAGGTGGTGTCTTACAAGGAAAGAAACAAGAATCACACTGCACCCAGGCCCAGCGGCACAGGCCAGCAATCCAAGCACCTGGAGGGTAAATGTAGGAGGATCACAAGGTCAAGTTTAGCTTGGAAAACTTGGCAAGACCCTGTCTTGACAGAAAAAATTTTAAAACAGGCTGAGGATGTAGGTCAGTGAGAAGACCTTAGACCTTATCTCAATCCCAAGTACCACCAAATATATATAGTTTAATTCCCTTTGGCAAAGGAAGAAGAAATTGGGGTTCAGGAAGAAATAGAACAAGCCTGGACACATCTATTGTTCCATCACATTCCCTGTCCGCATGTGCCGTGTTATAAACAATCCTTACATACCTGCACATGGTGAGATGGAGGCAATGGGCCTTCCACCCATTTGTAAGTAGCTTTGAATATACCCTTTTGTTCTGTTTGTCATAATGAAAGGCTTCCTTCTATCTGGTGTGTGAAAAGCAAATAAAACAAGCTTATGACCTCTAGTGACCAGTAACACCCACATTCAAAAATATCTCCCAGAGGGCTTGAGCATCCCTTCACCAGAAATCCATTTCTTTGGGTTAGGTTTTGGGTTAAGCAGAGACATCTCTAGGAGTACTTCAATTTCTTTTTTCCTCCTTTTCATTTTCATTTTCCCTTTTTTTTTAATTTTAATTTTTGAGACACGGGCTCATTCTGTAGCCCAGGCTGGTCCTGAACTCACTATGGAATCTAAGCTAGCCTTGGACTCACAATACTCCTGCCTTAGCCATTCAAGCGCTGGGATTATAGGTATGTGTCACCATGCCCAGCTTAGATGGTACTGGTAATAGCACACAGGGCCTTGCACTTACTAGGCAAGCATTTTAACCACTGTGCATTCCTCCAGCCCCTCCTTTTTGTTTTTATCCCAGAACAAATCCTTAAGTCAATCAGTTTCTTGTATAAATATCTTGATAATGATATAATAGATGATTACACCTGTCGCCTCCATGCTCCATAACAAGGTGTGGAGCACTGTGAGGAAAGGCCTCCAGGAAGAGGCAGGTGTGACCAAGACCAGAAACTTTACAGAGCAGAGGACTTGGAAAAAAGAAAAATGACACAGGACGGGCAAGATAAGATAACAAAGGCAACTTTCTTTCAATCACTTAAGGACACTTACTGAACACTGGCTCTAATCAATATAATTAAATTTTTTCACTTAGGGATGTTGAAGTAGCTGCTGGTGAGTGAAGGAGTAGCAGGAAAGACTCGGCATAGCAAACGCGGAGCCTCTGAGCAGGAATGCAGGCAGTGCAGAGCACCTGGGAGACTTATCCTGAGTCCTGATGCTAGGCTACAGCAAGAGGGATGAGCCCTGCCAACAGCCAAGCCCAGAGTATTCAAGTCACTGACATCTTTTGGAAGCTCAATTTTCCCCTACAGCAAAAGTTTAAAGAAAAACTAAGAGAGTTATGAACTGTGTGTCCCTCTTCGCTTGAGGTAGGTGGAATCAATCTTTATACCACGAGATAAATAAGTCAGTGCCTCTTAAGTTTTGTTCTAATAAAGGCAAATTTTCCATCCCTCATATTCCACTAATTTAATCTTCCTTTTCTGGGACTTTGGTTGCCTCTGGCAAAGAAAATATCTTACATAACTGAAATATATCTGCCTCACATAACAATCAAATTTCAAATTTTATCTACCTAATAATGACAAATATGAAAAGATGATTCTGTAATTAGTTGGAGGCTACCTTGGGGAATATGGCTATCCAAATGTCAACTCATAATGGATCTGAACATTACCTGGAAAGCAATGGCCTCCAGCTGCCTGCTCCAGTGGCAGACAGGTAAAAGGCAAATCTTTACAAATCAGAGTTTAGTTAATATGAGTTTACTATGCACATGTTAATAATAGATAGTCAAGTCATTAGGCTCCAGGGTCAGCACCTGCTGCCTGTTCCACCCAGAGTAAGGTGTAATATACACTTTAAAGAAAGGTCTGTGGAAGCTGGGCCAGGCAGCACAGACCTGTCATCCCAGAACACTGAGTGGCTCGGGCTGAAGGATCACAAGTTCCAACTTAGCCCAGGAAATTTAATGACTTCAGGAGATCCTATGTCAAAATCCTAGATAAAAAAATAATTGCAGATGTATCTCAATGTGAAAGCCCTAGGCTCAGTTCCCAGTACCACGAAAGAACGAAAGAGAAAGAAAGACTGACTGGGGGAAAGAGGGAGAAGTGACTAAGACCCAAACCTGAAAAGAGGGGAGTCTCTGAAAAGAAGACAAAGTTTGACTTTCTACTACAACAAGAGTTTATGGAAAAACTAGGAGAGGTGTCAATTGTGTACCTCTCCTATGACTAAGGGAGAAACCAAGTTTCAGAAAACACGATAAATCAAGTACCTCTTAAATTTAATGCTAACCAAGATAATTACAATTATTTTTGTTTATTTGCTTTGGGACAAGGTGTTGCTAGGAAGCGAGGTCAGTCTTGAATTGGTGACCTCCCTGCCTCAGGCTCCCAAATGCTAAAATTATAGTTATGCGCTGCCTGGCTCGGCTATTATTTATTATTTTAAGCTAAGTCACCTTGTACACACACCATTTAAATAGGTGCAAGCAAATTTTGGAAACTGATAATGCAACCCCAGTTTACTGAACTGCCTTCTGCACATAAATAGCTTCCAGTGGCCTACCAGAGGACAGCGGAGGGCGCCAGAGGGTCTGGTACTCTCAGCAGCTCTCCTTTCATAACGACCATTAATACTTGGTTTCTATTCCACTGGTAATGAATAATCTGCATTCTGATTGTAAGTATTGGGGTCACTGTGTAGAAGATCAAGTTTCTATACCTACAAGGTTTCACATCAGATTTTAAACTAGAGATGCAGCCATTAGAGCAAAGCATTTCCCTCCCAAACTCCACAGTCTGCACCCCAGAGCCCTCCTAATCCACCCATCTCCAGCCACCCCAGCTACCACCCTGTGCCCTCTTACAGACATGCCTGCCGGCCTCCTTCTCTGGGCACCCATGATTATCTCCTTCATCAATCTTCAAACTGGGAAATTAGAGGCAACAAAAAATCAATGAGTATGTTTTTGTATTCTTCCCTGACCTAAAAATATTATCAATTGAACTCTGCAAAATATAATACTTGTGGTAGATTATTAATTAACTAGAGCAATGAATACTTGTTACATGCAAAGTATTGAGCTCAGTACGATGAAGAATTCTGGGCAGACAAGGACAGAGTGCCAACCCACAGAGGTTGCATTCCTGGGGAGGCAATGCATTCACAGGAACCCTCTCAAGAGGCAAAATGTCTAATAAACTACACTGCGTAGCACAGAGGACATTTAACTACAACCCATGACTCAAAGGACACTTCTTGAAAGGCCTCATGTTTGAGGTGACGTTTTGAGCCTCACAACTCAGACCTGAGGCCTTCCAAGAAGTGTCCTTTGACCATGATTTGTAATTAAATGTCCCTGTGCCATACAGTTTGTTGGTGGGACTGCAATCTGATGCAAACCACATGGAAAGCATTGTTGAAATTCCTTAGAAAGTGGAGAATAGAAACCCCTTTTGACACAGCCACAGCTCTACTGGATAATTTCTCCAAAGAACTAAAGCCATCATATCATAAAGACACATGCGTATCCATGATTACAGCAGCACAATTCAAAGTAGCTGGATCTGGAAAGAGCCTACCTGCCCATCAGCAGAGGAATGGATAAAGGAGTATGTGGTATTTACACAACAGAATACTGGGCGGCCATAAAGATATGAAGGACATATACTTGAAAAGAAAATGGGATCACCTTGAGTGAACAACGTAATGGAGCAGCCACAAAAGATAAAGTATCACTTGGGGTGTCTCCTAGGAGATCACCGTAAGCCCACACACAAAAGACAATGTGAGAGAGTCTAGGGACAGGAGTGAGGGACGCTAGGGTGGGGAGATGTCTTAGTTACTGTTTCATTGCTGTGACTTAATACCCGACACCCACAAATTTAGGAAAGGTTTATTTTAGCTCACAGTTTCATATGGTCACAATCCATTCAGGGGCAGCGGGCAGCAATCAGAGTACAGGACAGAGGCAGAGGTGGAGGCAGCTTCTCAGGACATCACAAACAGGAAGACAAGCAGAGACCAGTAGAGACCAGTCCCCGTCCTCCAGGAAGGCAGGTGCAGTTTATGTATACTTCCACGTTTCGGCCCAGTAATTAGTCCCTCCTGCATCCAGGTGTGGCCACTACACACCATTAATCCTAACTCACACGCCTTTAGTCTTAACTGTAGTCCACCCCTCCAGACCAGACCCCCATCCACCAACATCACATGGTTCCATAGACACTCCACAACAGGAGAGGTGCTGAGAATGTCAGAAAGGAAGAAGAAAGGCTAAGAGAGAAAGGAAAAGTGGTCCGACGGGATATACATGGACACAAGTTCCCAAGCTGTATGTTATTAACATGTTATTGAATCTGTGGTTCATGCATATTCACATTTTTAAAATGAAGCACTGAGAACATGCCTCCGGAGTAGAAATCCAGGCCTGGGTGAGGAGGCGATAGAACGGAGGAGCAGGTGGGAGGCCGGGCGGCGCAGGAAGGCCCTGGGTGAGTTCGCAGCGCGGGGTGCTCTGCTTCCTAGTTATCTTGATCATTTAAACCTTAAACTTTCGTGGCTGTGGCCTTTTTAGGTTCTCCTACCTAAAAAGACACATTGATCAGTCACACATGCAGTTGGCCCTCCTCGTCTGTGGTTTCCAGGTCTGTGAATTTGACCAACTCCACCTCAAAAATATTTGAAAAAAATTTAAGTGTCCTTGACGGGCCGACGTTTACGTCGTCTTTATCCCTCCAACAATCCAGTATGCCACTCACCTACACAATGCCTTGTGTCAGGTACGATAATTAGATGATGCAACCGTTGGGGACGCCCACAGCTCGGCGGGACTTCAGCACCCTTGGTCCTAGAGGCGCAGGGTCCTGGCGGGTACGCGGAACCCCCACCCCGCTCCCTTCCGGATTCCGTTTGATTTGTCTACGCAGGTTAAGACCCGGGAACCCACAGCCATCCCAGCTCTGAGCCCGCGTAAGAGTCAAAGCCGCGGGAGCAGCGGCGGCTTCCCGGAGGAGCGATGGCGCTCGGCAACTCAGGGCTCCTCGCCAGGCGGCCCAGCCCGGGACGCGCGGAGCCAGGGCTGGCGAGACCCGCGTGGGCAGCGCGGGACTCCCCGTGCCGACTCTTCCGGGAAACTTTCCTCACACCGCTCTTGCGAAATCCAGGGGCCCTGCCCGCTCCCCCGCCCCGCCTTCCCCGCCTCGCCGCCGGCTTTATATAGCCCCGCGCGCACGGCCGGGCAGAAGCCCGGAGCCCCCGAGCGCCCCGGGAGCGCGCGC
The DNA here is from genome assembly GCA_004027205.1 of Ctenodactylus gundi. NCBI lineage: Eukaryota > Metazoa > Chordata > Mammalia > Rodentia > Ctenodactylidae > Ctenodactylus > Ctenodactylus gundi. Next base: position 76,954 of record PVKB01002323.1, read on the forward strand.
CGCACCGGACCGCACCGCACCGCGCTGGAGGCGCCTCCGCAGGTGGGTCCCCGCCGCGCCCGCCCCGCGTTGTCGCCCGCAGCTACTGGCGATGGGCCCAGCGGCTCCGCGCTGACCAGGGCTCCTGCCCTTCGCGCCGGGGCGCCACCGCCGGCGGAAAGGCGACGGGAGAAGGGCGCTCCGCAGCTCTGGCCCGGTCTTGACCAGGCTGCTCAGCCTCTTTCTCTCTCGATGGAGCTTGATTTAAATTTCCTTAAGCAGTTACTGCTTTTCCTGAGAAGTGCCCTGGAGAATGTGACCTACTGCGCATAGGAAATTGCCCCTTGGCCCTCTGTCCAGGGCTAGGTGGTAGCGCGTCCCCAACCCGTGGCAATTTGAGTGCTTTCTTCTAAAGATGACTGCGCAGTGGGAAGGGACGGACTTGGGGTGCGGGGGACTCGGGGAGCCGCCTGCTCCTGCCACTGAGAGCTAGGTATTCCTGAGGTCTTCCACAGATGTAAAAGGAAAGGCCATAGGTCAGATGGCCTGCAGGTCCAGCTGTAGCAAGGTCACCTGTCATGAGGCCCCATAGGGCTAGGTGGAGGCCGCGTGGGTGGCCCGGGCCTGGGATCCCTGCTAAGCCAAGCCTCCGCAATTTACCCAGGTAATGGGAACCTGTCGCCAGAGAAACATTTTAAATGAGCTGGCGGTGGCTCAGTATGAGAGGCTTGAGTTCAATCCAAGGACAGGGGAAAAAATGTTGCAAGTTCATTAATGTTACAGTATAACTGAGTAATTACTTTTTTCACCTCAATAGTCCCAGTTTATTTTTATAAGGAACCCAGCCGAGGAGGGAGAGTCTCTCCTGAGGTACCTGAAAGTTCTACCACAGGTATCACTCAGAGCACACTTTTGGTTCTCAGCACCATTCTTCAGCCTTGCTCTGTGCTAACGTCCTGTTCTCTGTAAATGGCAGTCCTATAAATGTCACTCGTGTGAAGGAACTCTGTTTTCTCATACAGTAGGTGTAGTTTTATAAAATGGCACGTTTATTTGAAGCAGTAACTCGTTTGAGATATGGCCTTTCTCAAGGCCCTGGCTTTTCAGAATGCTGTGATTTAGGAGTGTGCCAGGCTACCCGCAGGAGACAGTCTGTGCACGAAACAGGATGCCTGCCGGAACACAGGATGAAGCGCTCCCTGTTAGCCAGCTGAAGCCATAAACGGTTCATATGTGTCCTGTGTGTTGAGGAATTAGCTTGTGGCGCTTTCTCCTTTTGGCGACACAGTTTTCTAAAGTTCACATAGCAGCTGAAGGTTCAGAAACCAACGAGCACAGCAAGGCCTGACTAGCCTGAGAATGATGTGAGTGGTCTGCCTTCCCTAAGCGTCCTCTAGCTGGCTCAGCTGTCCACTGTATTGGGAACAACTTTAAGAAATACATTCACAAGCCAGGCGTGGTGGAGCACGCCTATAATCCCAACACTTGGGAGGCTGAGGCAGGATGATTGCTGTCAGTTTGAGGCCAGCCACAGCTGCAGTGAGTTTAGGACCAGCTTGGACCCTGTCTCAAAGAATCAAAAAAGATGAAAGAAAAAGGAAAGAAAGAAAGAAAGAAAGAAAGAAAGAAAGAAAGAAAGAAAGAAAGAAAAGAAACGAAACTTATTTTTCTACAGTTTTAATGTTGAAGAAACCCTGAATAATCGCTATATGTTACTTTGTGTCTTAAAAGCCTATGCCTAATTAGTCCTGCCATCATTAAATCCATTATTGAAAGGATGCAGCTTCTCATTGCAGTCAGAGAAGGAGCCAATGCTGCAGTCACAGTCAGGAACACGTTTTGTGTTTTATGATCCTCACCGTCTAGTGGTCTAGTTAATTTAGATACTTTTACCAACTGTTAACTAAAGGTAGTTCCTTCAATAATCTTAGAAAGGCTGAGAAAGTGCTGGCAACACAAAAACAAAGGTCAACAGCACAGTAGCCTTCCAAAGCCTGAGGACTTGCTCTGTAGAGCCAACTGTCTTGTGGGTTGGCCCTAATCAGAAAGTCATTTGTTAAGTGCCTGCAGCTACCTCTACCCATATTTCCTACCATAAGAATCTAGAAAACACTGTGAGTAACAAATTTTTCTGGATGAGATTTTGAAGTTAGTTTGTGGTTAGGCCACATAATAATAGAAGTAAAGTTTAAAAAGGGAACCTAACCCTGTAGACATATCCAAAGAGTGGTTCCCTAGGAAGACTTCCAGAGCAGTTCCACATAACACTTGAAACCTACTTAAGTTTTTTAATGATTTTTAGTTCATTTCCGAAATGACTCGAATGAACAATTTTTTATTTGTAAACAAAAAATTCTGCAAGAAATAAAACTAAATAAGTCACTAAAGGATAATGATGCTCCAGACATGTGATAAGGAAATACACTTCACCTGCGTGCACAAACAGTTCTTCCAAAAGCATTAAGGCATAAAGAACAAGGAATGCACACACACTGCTTGGAAATCATCTTTCAAAAATATGTTACTATCAAAAGATTGTACCAGGCCACTAAAAGAAATGTGTCCGTGCTAATTAACCAAGCGTGATGCTGACCTTCTAATCTGAGTTCTCCATGCAGCCCCTGGAGATTCTTCAGTGTGTGGAGAGCTCTTACCATGTTATACTTGGACAGCCTCATGCTTCTGAAAAAATGATTTTGAGAGACATGTTTCTTTTAAGTATAAATTATACGATCATTCCTAACATCAGGGAAAAGCTCCTTTAAAGGAAAGGAACATGTATGCAAAGGGTAATTTTGAAAGGTTAGGCACTATAATTCTGAATAAAGACACAGCCCAGATGTAACTTCACTATACAGTAGGTTTCTTAAAGAGTTATCTGTATAACACAAGCTAGTCTTTTGCCTCAGGACCCAACCTGTTAAAGACAAACATGCATTAAGTGGAAAGCCACTTCCAGGAGGCCTGCAGTGTCCTCATGAGACTAGTGCTGGGAACCATGGCAACAGGAGGGGACAGTTGATGGTCAGTATTGATGGTGCACCACTCATCTCTACCTGCTCTTTTTACATGGTGGAAACTTGGAGTCCAGCTTAAATGGTGGCTTAAGCGGTTTTGCACAGGCTCTGGTTATCCAGAGGCTAGAAGCTGCATTGCTGCCTGTCCCCTGCTGTGGCTCTGCCGATGGCCCTGACACACCCACTGCAGTGGTTTGGGTCTATAAGCCATCTTCCCCAGTTCCAGAACTCCTAGAGGACAAGATCAGTCTAATATGTCACTTTCTACCTTCTGCACAATACAGAGGTTGCTCAGTAAATTTCTACTGAAAACATGAAATCACACGAAGTAATCGGTGATAACAGCAGTTTCTGAGGAGGAAGGAGATGCTAACCGTCTCGGATGTGGTCGATGAACACGGAGCTGCCTGCCCTGTTTAACTTAACAGGGTCCAAGTGGAGTGACAGAGTCCAGGTTTTTAGCTACCTACCATTGGTGACAAAGTAGGAGATCACTGTTTACTATACATTGCATATAAATAGTTGAAATTATTATGATTTTTAAGTAGAAAAAACTGTAGAAAAATTCCTGTTTACTTTCATCTACCTTAATTTCGTGAACACTATTATTTTGTTATATTGGGAAAGTTATTATAATAAATTTACAATATTTTGGATTCTGACTCATTTGAAGAATGAGGTAAGGAAAACGCAATTAGGATGGTAAGTGGGTTATGTACTTTATAATACTCACACTCTCCAGATTGAGGCTCGGGCATGCACTTTCGCTATTTTTGAGGCATCTGAGAAACTGGGAAGTGTGTGGGGGCAGTGGTAGACAAAAGACTCTATATCTTTTTCCCTAAGAAAAATGACAGTCTAAAGTATCAGATTTACAACCAAAATTGTGGTGACTTTGTGCATAGTCAGACAGGGCCCAAGGGCTGTGTTGGTGAGGGGAAAGTGCACCAATCCTGTTTTCATGAGGAACCCGGGAGCTTAGGGAGAAGATTGTCCCCTGAGGAATGAGATTAGACCTAAGGAACATTGCCATGGGGTGGGCACAGCAGGCGAGGGGCTCAGGAAGAGCCAAGGGTGTGCTGGTTAAGTGGCTGAGGAAAAATGGTCCTAATTTGTAACATTTGGTGATTTTCATGGTGCAAACACTCACGCTGGATGTTTTCAAAGCTCCTGGCTGGCAAGTCCACTCTGGCCACACCACAGAAGGAGGCTGAGAATGACATGCCAGGGGTGGGGAAGGTGGAGCGTGTACTCAACATGAGAGAAGACTCGGATTCTATCCTGAGCACTAAAATAAAAATAAGTAAATAACCTAGGAATGAAAAGAAGGAATTTCTAATTAAAAATATGTGTGGAGAAGCACCGTTCTCCAGTTTGTGTATCAAAGTGTAACAGAAGGGTGAGGAGGGGGTTTCAGGAGCACTTTCTGCCCTGGGGTAAAAAATTGAGCAGAGTGGGTGAGGTTGTACCCTCAGCCGCCCTAATGAGGACAGAGCAGTGGGCCAGGGAGCCCTTGCTGTCAAGGAGAGAAAAACAGTACCCAAAAAAGAATGAAAGTGGCCCAGTGGACCCAGGAAATTGGTTAAAAAAGAAAAAAAAATAACTGTGTAAGGAGATGCAGGCAGCAGAGGGGGCTCCCTCAGCATCTGGGTTTGCAGGGAGAGGCTGATGGCCACTTGTCAGCACTGAGGTAACTTGGAAATGCCTTAATATAAAAATGGAAGAATATTCATGGAAATTAAAATGATCAATTTGTTTCCTAAATGTCCCTGACTACAATAGACCTAGAAAAGTAAGACCCACCAGGTGACACTTTGTAGTTCACTGCTGTCCTTTGTTAGAGTAAGCAAGGGACCGCGCTGTGAATGAGCCAAAGGGGGTGAGCAGATCCAGTGCTATTCCTGACCCTGCAGACCCCCTGGTTCCCATGCCAAGCCCTCAGCAAACCACAGACTTCTAAGTTTGCTGGGATTTAAAATGTTAATGGAGGCCCAGGTAAGTTAACTCAGACATGACTGAAATGTGCACCAGGCTTTCCCCAGTGATGTAACCGGAATAGACAACAGCTAGTAAGACCATAGGATGGAATACTTGGCCACAAAATCCAGAAAAGGATCTTAGTTCACCTTGGCAGATGCTGCTGACATCTCTCTGTAGCCACATGGATTAATGAGATTTTTAGTTAAACTACAATATCAATAAATAATTTAAAATATATAATTTTTCTGTACCATACAATTAAAGCAGGTAACAGCCCTACATTATCTCACTCCCATTATCTTGCTACCTGGGTGGTAGTGCGATGTGGCTTGCAGAGTCACCGCAGCGGCAGCACCTGTCACCGTGCGTTCTCAGCTAGTGATGGCACTTCATGTGGAAGCACAGGTGTCTCTACAGACCTCTCATACACGGGTCGAAATAGTGATTTTAAAAGCCAACCTACATGTGTTTATTCAGATGGAGGGCTGCAAATGATGGATTTTTGTTATTCTATGGATATTAATAACTTTATGTGGTTATTAGAATTTATTGTGGAAATCACAAAATCGTGATTTATTCCACCATGGGGTTCTTCAATTTTTACTTCAGCTGACGAGGTAGTAAGAGAAGAGCAACAGTATGAATTTGTGAGACATATGCACCTCCTGAGGAACTAGATGTGGGGTCTCAGACTCAGGTTGGCTGAGCTTTAAATCTCTACGACCCAAATGTGTCTCCCTTCTGAGTAGAAGGGTGTGTGTATGCGTGGGTGTACAAGTGGGTGTTTGTTTAACAAATACAAATTGATGTAATTAAAATTAAGATTTCTAGTTGAGTTACAGTTTAATTTTAAAATAGCTTATATTCCTTCTGATTGCTATCAACTAAAAACCACCACTATGATGGTTACCTGTGGCGGGGAGAGGAGAGTCAGTGGTGGTTGAGGACACCTGGATCTTGTGGGTGCAGGGACAGAAATTCAGGGAGCCCAGCAGGCGAGCTGCATGGGTGAGAGACCGCGCACAAGCAAAGTGACAAGAGAGGGTTACTGAGAGACATGGGGATCACTGAAAGCTGGCCGCCCTGAGAGTGTGGGTGACAGTGAGCTGAATCAGGCTCTCCTGTTTGCTCCAGTAGCCCCTGATCCTGCCCGGGGCGGTGTTTCTGAATTATCTAACCATTTTTTCCTGTGCATGCATGTTCCCATGTGTGACTCGCTCCTGATGGAAGGAGGAGGAGAGGTCAGTGAAGGACACATTACCCTCCTACTGAGCCTGTGCCAGGCTCAGGAAATCCCTACCTCCCATCCGGAATCTGTTAGCTTCTTTTTCTCTCCTTCATCTTTGTTCTGCTTGGTGGGTTAAGTACCTGTTTCCAGACAACAGAGCCCCCTGTACAGCCTGAGAAAGCTTTCAGTTAACTTACAGGCCAGATTGCCATCGCAGGCTCCCATCTGGATGTGGCCCATCCTTCAGTACCAGAGCCTCCCTTACAGGCTGTCCTTCCGCCCTGGCTTCCCCGCCATGTCCCACTGCTGCCTACATGACACAAACTCAAAGGTCCCTGCACGCTAAGCCTGCCCTCCTGGTCACGTTCTCCAGTTACTCCTCTGTTACAAAGATCTACCCAGCACTTGCCTACTAAGCACAAGGCCCTGAGTTCAGTTCCCCAGCAGCACATAAAGCTGGGCATGGTGGTGCATGCCTGCAATCCCAGCACTCAGAGACTAAGGCAGGAGAATTGCCATGAATCCAAGGCTAGCCTGGGCTACATAGTGAGTTCAGGACCAGCCTGGACTACCAAGGCAAACCCTGTCTCAAAAGAAAAAGTGCATGTACATAAGAGCATTTATAATCTTCTGTGTTATATGACTACATAGGATATTGTTTGAAGTGTCTACGATAGCTTCTTTACTAATCTGTTTGCAAGTTAACTATTTTAAACAATATTTTTGTAAGGGTGGCCCTTTGCCACCAGGGCTAGTGACCACACATCCTCTCGCTTTCTCGTCTGCTTGAAAGAGGTTCTTCTGGAAAGCTCCGTGTCACCCCCTAGATCATCTGCTTGATTAAGGTTGCCAGAGAAAGCATGAAGCCAGTCAAAGTTGTCTTTCGTATTAAAAATTTTGTAGTATGTCCCATATGCTGAAGGGGGTATATTTACAGTAAAAAGTTATTCATTATTTAGCAGCAATTCAGCACTCAGCAAGCTGAAACAGTAGAATTGACATGAGTTCAAGACCAGCCTGAGCTACATAGTGTGTTCAGGACCCACCTGGACTGCAGAGTCAGATCCCGCTTCTCCCTGCCCCCCCCCCAAAAAAAAAAAGAAAAAAGAAACTAAGGGGGTGGCTCCAGAGTATTTGAGCAGCACCTTGGCTCATTCCAATGTAGAGCCATGTAGGTGAGCTGATTAATTGTTTTTATTTTCTCTCACTGCCAGAATGCTGTTCAAGCTATTTGGTCTTAACTGATCCCACATGAGGGGAAATCTTGTCAATTAGAGCCCGTGTCATTGCCTCTAGCCATTTTTTAGCAACAAAGAGGCAAGGAAAAGTAGCTGTTGGGCTGGCATCAGCCCACTGAGAAGCCGAATGTTACCTAGCATCTCAGGACACTGGATTCTGTCTCTTCGTTAGGAGTTGTACTTCACTTCTGTAGAATATTCAGAGACAAGTCACAACATTTAAAAAGATAATATAAAAGAAAACCCACCAAGGCAAAACAGGCTATGCAATATGCTGAGGAATAAATTGTTGTTACCTTAATCTTGCCAAGAAGAATCAATTTACTTGTGGCACTTCATCGGGTCCTTTTTATGAATCTAATTGTGAATGTTTTACTGATAAATATAAACTGCCGATGGCAGAAGACCCAAAAGAGCTGACCTGGGACACTTGGGGACAATTTTCTTATCAACAATTTTGTTTGGCAGGACACAAATATACCTTTGAAAAAATTAAGAACCGTGAGCATCATCATGAAAAAGCTATTATTTTAGCTATCTGTGCCTCGTTTCTCATTTTTTTACATCAGTCTTTTTCCAGATGTCTTTTGTAAGTAGCCCAACACCAGCTGGGCTGTCCAGGCCCGCAGCAGCAAGGCTATTCACTACAGGGGCCTGAAGGGAGCAGGGCTGACACCCCACAAGCAACAGGAGCATCACAAGCAGGCCCCTCATGGCCCATGTGGCACCTCAGTGCTCTGTGCATCCTCGTGCAGACTTTTTTTGCCCTTATCATCTTTCTATTTTGCCAGAACAAAATCTTACCACATAGAATCTTCCCTCATCTATTCACTATCCTTTTACTAAAACTATCCTACCCTCATATTAGTACTTTTTTCTCTTTTTCCTTTGCCTTTTCTCTTTTTTGCATTTTCTGGTTTTGATGCTTTTGTCTTCTTAATCCCAGAAGCTTATAAGAACTTCTAAATGCTCATGGCACATTTTTTCTTGGTATCAGAGTTATTACAGAATTAAACCCTTAGAAGTTTACCTTTCACTTAGAATTGGCTGAGCAGCAGCACCAGCAGAGAGAAAAGCAAGGTTATCTGGTAATAATTTAAGTTTAAGAACATCCCCAAACCAATTGTAAGAAATGCTATCTCCAAAATTACAAAATTCGTCTTTTTCTTAGTATGTATTTGTGGCTCATAGTAGTTACGTGGAACTTGGCATTGGTGCATATCCATAGCACTATTTTTTACTTTCCATCCCTTCCCTTTCTTTTTTCCTCCTCCCCATTCTTTTACCATCTCCACAAACTTGTATCTCCCAGATTCCTACCATCGCTCTTTTATTTTCTTTTACTTGCTTATACTTTGGATAGCTTGTGTTGCAGAAAGAAAGCATACGATGTTTAACCTGTTTCTGGTTCATATGCTGAGCATAATGGTCTCAAGATACTCCCATTTGCAAATGAATCAAATTTATCCTTATTTGTGGCAGAGTAGCACTCCATTGAGAACGTATGCCACCTTTATTTATCAGCTCGTCTGCTGATGGACAAGATGACTGCTTCTACAATTTAGCTGTGATGAGTGTTGCTGCTCTAAGTATGGGCACACGTGTACCACTGTGATATAATTTCCACTGCTCTTTTGGAAAGATAACCAGAAGAGGTGTAGCCGGATCAAGTCGATTTTCCATTTTTAGATATCTGAGGAACAGCCATACTAGTGGCCTCCATGGTGGCTGTGCCAGTTCTACAATCTCACCAACAATGGAGGAGGGCCCTTTCCCCTCACCACCTCACCAGCACTACTTGTTTCTGGGTTCCATTCCCACCAAAGCAAGATGGAATTCAGTGTTGCTTTGATTTGTATTTTCTAGTGGCTAAAGATGCTGAATGTTCTTTATGTATTTATTAGCCACTTGTACTTCTTCAGAGATGTCTGTATTTCATTTGCCCCTTTTTTATTGGGTCTTTTATTTTGGGGAAGCTAATTTTTTTCACTTCTTTGTATATTCTAGATACCTTTAGAATAATAACCTCTAGATAATACCTCCGGAAGCTGGTAAAAAAAATTTCCACTCTGTTGGTTCTGTCTTAACTGTTGATTGTTTCTTTGCGGGGCAAGTTTTCTAATTTGGTGCAATCCCATTTGAAGGTTCTTGATGCTGTCTCTTGTGCAGTAGATTCTCTGTTGAGAAAATCCTGCCTATGCTTGTGTCTTCAAGGGTTTTGCTTATCTTCCATTAGATTTGGTGTTTCAGCTTTAATGTCTAGTTCTTTGATCCATTTTTATTGATTTTGACACAGGCTGAGAAGTGTGGGTTGAGATTCTTCTGCATGTGGATAATCAGTTTGCTCGGTACCATTTGTAATAGAGGCTGTCTTTTCTCTTGTGTGTGTTTGTGGATCCTTTGTCAAAAACCAGGTGGTTGAACACACATGGGGTTTTCTCTGCATCCTCAGCTCTGTTCCGCTGGCCCACTTGCTGATTTCCGCTGGGCCGTTATCATGTAGTTCCTTCGCTGTTACTATGTAACATAGCTTGATATTTGGGATTGTGGAACCTCCTGATTTTGTCCTGTTGCTCAAGATTTTCTGGATATCCTGGACCTCTTCTGATTTATATAAATTTTAAGATCTTTTTTATTCTAGTTCTGTGAAAACTTCTAGTATTTTTATTGGAATTGCATTGAATTTGTGTATCAGTTTGGTAGTATGTTTAACAATAGTTCTGCCTATTCATAAACCAATGGTATCTTTATTTTCTAAAAACCTTTTCAATCTCTTTGTTTAAAGTAACACAGTTTCTGTTATCAAGATCCTTCATTCCTTGGTCAGCTTAATTCATTGGGATTTTTTTTTCCAAAACTACTATGAATGGGATTGTTACTGTGTGAATTCATTTTGTGTATTGTTTCTTTTTCCTGCCACTTTGCTGAGTCTGTTTATCGCTCTAAGCGATTTCCATGTAAATGACTGTATCATTTCTAAATAAGGACAATTTGACCTCTTCCGTCCTGTGTCCGTCTCTTGCCTTACTGCTCCTGTCAAGTTTGGAGCCATACTGAACAAAACTGGTGAGATTAGGTGTTCCTGACTTGAGAAATGCTTTAGTTATCCTCATTTATTATGTTACTGCAGTGGGTATAAGTGACTTTAATCAGCTTGAACTAAGCTCCTCCTGTGCCCATTTTCATCAGGGTTTTTATTCTGAGTGGATACCGAGTGATGTCAGAAGCTATTTCTTGATTTGTGTTTGTTAATTCATCGTTGCATCCCTGAGTTTAGACCAGTGTGGTCAAGGTGCATCATCTTTTTGTTGCAATCTGTTTTCTTATATATTGTTGATTTTTGCCTCAGCATCATTAAGGAAATAGGCCTATAATTTTCTTTGTCCAGTTGTGGCATCTGGGTAATGCTAGCTTCCAGAAATGAGTTTGGCAGGGTTTATTCTCTTTCCATTTCAGGCAACAGTTTGAGAATAATTGTCAGTAGATATTCCCTAAATTTCTCAAACTTTTCTGCTATGATTTGGGTGAATAAATTCTTTATACCTTTAGAGTTAGATGTTCTGTAATTTTTCTTTTACTCCCATAATTTTGTTTGGTTTGCATTGAGTCATCCAGCAGCTATCGTATCAGTTCTCTTCACATCTTGTTTCTTTTTAGGGTACCTCTGAGTATATGGTCCATGACATCATCTGGTCTTCAAGGTCTGACTCTGTCCTCAGAGTGCTCAAGCCAGCTCCACAAGCGTTCAATTGAACTTTTCATATCCTGAATTTCACCTTGTTTTTATTGTTTTGTGGTACCCACTTGAGCCCAGTTCCTCCACACTGAGCTATATCACAACACATTTTTATTTTTGACTTTGGGATAGGGTCTCACTAAGTTTCCCAGGCTGGGCTCAAACTGGCAACTCCAGAGTTCTGTAATTGCAGTGTTATGCCACCAGGCCTGGCTTTGTTTAATTTTTTTTTCAGAATTTCTACTTTTAAAAAAATAGTCCTTTATATATTGTATTGCCTTATTTATTTTAGTCATCTTTTTATTTATGTCTTCTATAAACTCAACAAACTCCATAACAATTAAAACCATTATGTGCTTAGTAAATTTCTCTTAAAGCTCATTTAAAAATCTCTTGATTTATTTAAATACTTCTTATTTGAGCTGACCAAGCATTTATACCGTTTGTTGTTTAGTTCTCTTTCTTTATGTTTCTCTATTTCAGGACCCATGAAATCAGCTTTTGAAGAGTTAGGAATATTATAAGTATCTTATTGATTTGTTTTCTCATTGTTTTATAATAAAGTATGAAGATCAATTAGGGTAGAAAAAATAACTCTGACCCTAATGTGAAGATCTCTTTAGTTAGATTCTGTCTTTGTTCTGTGTCTCCTTGAATTTGGACGTATTTTGGAACTTATTCCTGTCTTTGACCTACTCAGCTATTAAATTTGAGAGTCTTCATAAGTTTCAACCTTCTACCCTGTACTTGAATTTCTACACTGCTCAGTAAGGGGAAATGGGCCACAGTATCACAAGTAGTGACCCAAAGACAAGCCTTCTATAGATATATGACAAACAATTAAGGTCAGTCACTATGCCATCATTAACAGTAGAAAAGGAATCAGCTGTAATGATATAATCTAAGACAAGTCAATTATTGATGTCATAATAACTAATTAAAGTCTATACCTATTCCAACCTTAACTTTAAAAATGCATTCTATGATATTAATGCAGATACCTAAACAAATATTAACTTATCAAAAAGATCTACTAAAGACAAAATTATACCACTGTTAATAATAAAACTGTTTTAATGCTCTAGGCATAACTAAAAAAGTTATTAGCACTAAACAGGCTAGGCTAGACAGCTATAAATTGCTAATGCTTAATAGGAAGAACAATAAGAATGTTGAGGGTAGGAAGGGAAGGACTTGGGACAAAGGTAGTTTAGGAGAAAGAAAATAAATGAAGGAATAGAGAAAAATTAGGTGAAATCTTAATTTAAGGCTAGCAGAACATAAATAGAATTAGGTAAAAGTAACAAAAAAGAAGGCGAAAAACAGAATAACACAAGAGTCTATAAATAGGCCATTTTTAATTTTTTAATTTTTTTGTTTTGTTTTGGATGGGCGTGATCTACAGATGCCTCAACATGCCGGTATCGCGTACACTCAGGAATTTGTGACCGTATGTATCTTTAAACAGGCCTTTATTAAAGGAGAAAAAGAACAAATCAAAACCAAGACCAAAGCAAAACAAAAAGGCACAAGCTTGAAATTCAAACAGAAGGCATTCGAGATGATTAGTTTTCTCTGTGCTGCTTGGTTAAGTAGTGTTCTTCCACACCCAGGTCCGAAGGTGTGGTGGGTCTGCGGTTCTCCGCTGCTCCTTGCTGCCTGCCCATTGCCAAGGCCTCCCGCCCTTGGGGCAGCATCTGCAGAGGCTTGCGCCTCCCCAGGAGCCTTCATTGCAGGGAACAACCCCCGGGTGTGGCTCTGAGCACAAGTGCTTTTTGGGCAGAAACAAAAGTCCTGATGGGTGTCCTGGCGCCTCTGGCTTCTCTCACCAGTGCGTGTGGGGGGGGGGGGGGGGGGGGGGGGGGGGGGGGGGGGGGGGGGGGGGGGGGGGGGCAGGAGTGGGAGGGCGCTCTGCCCTCCACCGCCTGTTTTCTCCCTCTGTGGCTTGCTGTCCTCTCTCTGCCACTGTCTCTCCCAACAGTTCCCTCATAGTCACCATAGTCACGGCTTGCAAGTGATCTCAGAGTCCCTGGAGTGTGGCCCATCTGTGGCCTGAGTCCCAGCAGAAATTACAAAATTTCTACATTTTTACCAAAGTAGTTCAAATTATGTTCAAACTAAGGAACTTCCCAAGTGGCTCTTGGTTGCATAACTCCTTAATAAGGCACTGCCTGGAAGTGCTTCTCCTCCACTGGCCTGCCAACTGCAGGAGTCCTTTCCAAGATAAAACCGAGAGTGCCTTTGCACTTGGAAAGTTCTACCGGCAACATTCCTGCAGACGCTGCCTGAGGCCTGGGGCGATCAGATCGGCAGGCAGGGGAAGTGAAGACCAGACTGTTTCTTCCCTTCCCAGGCCTGGTTTCACTTGTGTGTGTCTTCGTTCCACACCCACGCCCACACGCCTCTCAGTGGCGGCTGCCGCCATGACCTTCAGAGCCATTTTCCCAGCTTCCCATCCGTGTCACTGGATGCCGGTCCCTGATGTCTGAACGGTCCTGTGGGACCACCATATTCACTCTGGCTCGTGTGTCTGGAAGCCTGTCTAGGAGACCCTCCCACGGGACTTTGCAAACCATCCTGGAGATTTCCAAGCCAAGAGACAGCCTGTTGTGTGTTCAGTTACATAACTGAGGTTTATGTAAAATCCAGGGAGCCAAAAGAAATGGAGAACATTTTGTTACAGTTTAACTATTTTACTCATCTTTCCCTTAATAAGTCTTTTTCCTGTTTACAAACTTTCTTATTATTTTCTCTGTTTCTTCCATTTGGGGAAATATCTTTTAAGTCTTTGAACAAGAAACCTTACTACCACCACTGTTTACACAAATTAGTTTGTGTTACACCTGCATCTGACTTGGTGGTAACTGCTTTCTTTACGTAGTACTTACGTAAAATGTACCTTCCTTTGTGTTTTAGAGTGTGAATTCCTGTTATTAGGACCTTTTCCTGAAAACCTACGTTAAATTTTTCCAAATGTTTACTTTTTTCACGTTATTTGTTTCATCATCCCAATTGTCTAGGTCTGATACTAATTTTATTTTTTTAAATCATAAAAATAACATATTATCCTGGCTTATGTTGCAAACAGTACCCTGATGAGAACTACTACGCAGATGATAATTTATGAGCAGTGTCATTCTAGGGATCTAGGGGCGCAAGGGAGAGGGTGCAGCCAGAGACCATGGGAAAGGCGAAACAGTCTAAGTTAAATTGGACATAGCTGCGGGACCCTAGTCCTTTGTCCCATTGGGACTGTACACAGAGCTTTATGAAATGGGTCAGAACTGCACAGTAGGAGAAAGAGGAAATGCTTGTCCATGGAACCCTGTCCCCTGCAGTTTGTGGTTCCCTTGGGTTGAACTTATCCGAGGGCTAAACAGGCGAAGGCTGAGAGAAACTCCACGACAAGAATCACGAGATTTAAGATGTGGAACCCAAAGCTGAGTTTCTGTTGGGCAGAAAAGCTGAGCAGAAGTCAGAGACTGGAACTAGAGCCCCGAGGACTTGAAATGAAGCTAAAGACATGGCCAGAAATTGTTAACCTTAGAATTTCTATCACTTTCAATAACCAACTGCCTGGTGGATAACTGTGCCTTGTTCCTGTTCAATCCACCAGTGATAATGTAATGAGTCTGTATCACTCTCACATATTCACTTTACTCAGTAATGTCTCTGCATTTTTGAGAGAATAAAATTTAAGAGCTGGGTTAACAGCCCAAGTATGTTCTATTGGATTGCCAAGTTGCACTTCAAGTTGGAAATATTAAAGTAAAATATGAACAAATTATAAAGGGAAGTTTATACTTGAACTGTTTTTATCTACATTTTAATAAATTTATATGCTCTCAGGATATTTCATATAAGCAAAATAACTGGAGAGTAGGAGTTTCCTAAGAGTCATTGAACTCCAGTTCATTTTTATATATTTACAATAATCATAACTATGGTTCCAAAACTTCTCAAAGCAAAATCTTACAGAAAATTTACTAACAAAGAAATTTTAGGCCAACTCACTTATGTTTACTGACATAAAACTTGCAAGTAAAACATTAACGAACAGAATCCAGCAGCTTTGTGAGAGAAAATACGTATTGATCAAATGGAGGTTATTGTAAGAATGAAGACACTAGTTCTATAAATTCAATATTAAGAAGTCTATTGATATAAATCTATGAGTATAGCTTACCATATTTGGAACCATAGTGTTCAGGAAATGTAATTTCATTGCAATACACAGTCTTAGGGTAGAACGTCCAATAGTAAATGTCTTCGGTTTTCACTGGATCTCTTTATCCAATAGAAAAACATTTTTACTAGTGATTTTGAGTGAAATTGACATGACAATTTTTTCCTGCCTAATTTGGGGAGAATTTACTTAAGATAACTATATGAGGATGTCAATTAATTACAGTAGTTTGCAAATATATTTCTCATCAGTTTTTCCATTACCAAAGCATTCATACTTTTGGTTTTATGTGTGTGTTTTTTCAGTAATGGAGAACCCTTGTGCAGATGCACTTCCTCTTACTATCAATTCTTCAGAAAAGCAAGAGACAATCTGTATTTTTGGAACAGGGGATTTCGGAAGATCCCTGGGATTGAAACTGCTCCAATGTGGTTACCCTGTTGTTTTTGGGAGTAGAAACCCCGAGATGTCCAGCCTGCTGCCCAGAAGCGCAGAGGTCTGGAACCATTCAGAAGCAGCCCAAAAGTCTGATACTATCATCCTAGCAATTCATAGAGAGCACTATGATTTTCTCATAGAACTCAGTGAAATTCTTAATGGGAAAATATTGGTAGATGTCAGCAACAACCTCAAAATCAATCAGTATCCGGAATCCAATGCAGAATACCTTGCTCACTTGGTGCCAGGAGCCCACGTGGTGAAGGCGTTTAACACCGTCTCAGCATGGGCTCTCCAGTCTGGAACGCTGGATGCAAGTCGACAGGTAGAGTAAACGTGTGGACTGGTAATCTTTAAAAAGTAAATCTTATGATGTGTTATTACCTCAACGATCCCAAATACAATTCCAAAAAAGTCCCTATAAATATTTTATTCTTCTTGTGTGTACCAAGAATAATATTTTTAGACTTTGACTTTAATATTCAATTTTTGTGCTTTGCTTCCCACTGTCTTCACTTTCAACTTTTAGTGTGATGGAAGCTACAGTGCCCGTTTCTGGAGGCCTCTTGTCAGTCCTAGAAACTAATGCCTATGGTTGCACATATTCCACTCCCATGAACCCCATATAAAACTGGTTCCATTTGTGCACTGAGGTTAGAAGAAAACATAAGAGATGTAGCACTCACAAATGCAGAAGAAAGTTCACACTACTCAAGGTGTGGAGAAACAGGTCTTAGATCAATGTGATCTGGTTAAAACCACCCTCACCTACAGCCCTGGCCCTAGCTACTCAGTGCACATGTGTGCACTTAAGACATTATTCCTATGTCCTTGTTCCTACATCTTTGTTTGAAAATAGTTTATTTCTCCATTTCACTGCTCTGCATAATGCCTATAGAGAATTCTCAAGGTAATTGTTTAAAAGTGTAACATTGAATCAATTAATTATCTTTAACTCAGGTGTTTGTCTGTGGAAATGATAGCAAAGCCAAGCAAAGAGTGATGGACATTGCTCACACCATTGGACTTACTCCATTGGACCAAGGCTCTCTCGTAGCAGCCAGCAAGATTGAGAACTACCCTCTGCAACTGTTCCCAATGTGGAGGTTCCCCTTCTACCTGTCTGCTGTCTTGTGTGTCTTTTTCTTCTTCTACTGTGTTACAACAGAAGTAGTCTACTACTATGTTCATAAAAAGGAAGATAATACATTTCGCCTGGCTATTTCCATTCCAAACCGCATCTTTCCAATAACAGCACTTACCTTGCTTGCTTTGGTTTACCTCCCTGGTGTCTTTGCTGCCATCCTGCAACTTTACCATGGCACAAAATACCGTCGATTCCCAGGCTGGCTTGACCATTGGATGCTTTGCAGGAAGCAGCTGGGCTTGGTGGCTCTGGGGTTTGCCTTCCTCCACGTCATCTACACACTTGTGATTCCTATTCGTTATTATGTGCGATGGAAGTCGAGAAACAGGACCATTACCCAGGTATATCTCTCATCTTCTGTGTGCCCCTACTTCTAAGATCAAGAGGGATTTTTCTATTTCATATCCTATTTTACAATTATAGAAAATTATTCTTGTAAGCATCTTTATTTTTTTAAAGCAACTAGAATAAGAAACATGTTCGGAGTTTTAGTGAGCCCAGTTGAGATTCCATGCAGTAGTCACTTGAGCCCAGATCTGCATTCCAGGGCTCACTGGGACACTGACAAGCAGGCAAACTGGGGCTCTGGAAAACCTCATGGTGCTTACTTGAATTCCTTCAGGTGGCAGTAAATGTAAACCCTTTTGTCTTTAAGCTCGTATTTGTATACAAGCTACTTCCTTTTGGAAGTCAAAGCCAACTAACTGTCTTATGTGTAAGGAGGCTGCTCAAATGCACCACACTGAAGCAAACAGATTTACAAGAGGGTATGAAAACTTCTGTGATGTTTGACCTTGTGGGAATTTGTCCTCACTAACTAGAAAACTAAACAATCCTGATCAATTATCAATACTCAATTCTGCATAAATGAAATACTCTAAAACAGCTTAAGGAGTCTTAAAAGATTCCCAGAGGTAGTGCTATGTAAGTCAGTTCTAGTTTAGAAATACCTGATGCTGGCTGATGATACTGCAGTCTCAAATAGGATTGGTCAACAGCACTTTGATGATACCATCATAAGGCTTTCCTCACTTTCTTTTCCTACTGTGTGGAAGTGCCTCAGGTAAGAGTCCTTCTATAAGGGTCTAATTTCTCTCAATCTCTGGTACAACAGACTTCATATTATATTATGACATAACCAACATGGAAAAAGAAACTTTTGTGTGTGTCAATAATCAGCATATAAAGTAAAAGCTATAATTCTGACATATTCATTTGAGAACATGAAGCTTTGTTTGGGGGACAAAAAGCCAAAGCCATACAGTCAAGTATAAATAAATGTTCGCTTTGTTTTAGGATTTATAGGGTAGGTTAAATCTTCCTACATAACTCCTAGAGTTAAGAATAATAATAAAATCTCAACAGGGCCAATCACTTTCTCTATTAAAAATATTTCTAATTATTATTTGCTTTTTATCAGCTGCTTTTTAGTTCTCCCCAATTTATTAATATGTATATCTGTGATACACAGTGTTTACATTAAACTATTGTGTCAAAATTACAAACCTTTATCTTCCCCCTTTCTGGCCCTCCCACACCTTTGCCCTCCTCTTAACACCCCCTGCCATTCTGTGAAATGACTATATTCTGGAAATTCTTCAAAAGACTGAAAATAAATATTCCCTTCAATCTAGAATTACCTCTTCTGGGAATCTTTCCAGAAGAGTTAAAAGTATCATATAAAAGAGACACATGTGCACCCATGTTCATAGCAGCACAACTAACAATAGTTAAAATTTAGAAGACACAAAAATACCTATCAACAGACCAATGGATACCAAAATTGTGGAATATGTACAATGGAATGCTACTTGTCTATAAAGACAGGTAGGTTTGAGGCTTTTGTAGATACATGGAGGCAACTTGAGACCATCATGCTCAGTGAAGTGAGTCAGATACAGAAGGTCAAATATCGAATGGTTTCTCTAATAGGAGAAACTCAGAATGCAGTCATTTTCTAAGTATTAGTTACTAAAATCATTTTAAATAGTCACTAAGAAATGTTTTGTGTGCTTTCTTTGTGCAAATAACTCGTGTGTTTCAGTTCCCTTACAAGTGTGGGCAATTTGTAAAAAGCATGCGTTATAAAATTTTTTGAATTATGTATGATTTTCCTCAGGTGATGGACAAGAAAGATAATCCATTCAGTACCTCTTCTGCTTGGCTCAGTGACTCGTATATGTCCTTAGGAATTCTGGGATTTTTTCTGTTTGTGCTCTTAGGAATCACTTCTTTCCCATCAGTTAGTAACTCGGTCAACTGGAGAGAGTTCCGATTTGTCCAGGTAAGGACTTCACGATTTAAATTTTTTTTATATTGCTATATAAGGATAGCTTCAGAGTAATTACATTTTCTTTTCACGTCTAATATTTCACACTTCTCCACCACTTCCCTTACAATCTTGTTAAACATGCTGTCTTAGTTACTTTTTCATTGCTGTGATTCAATACCTGACACCCACAAACTTAGGAAAGAAAAGGTTTATTTTATCTCACAGTCTTGAGGGTCACAGTCCATTCAGAGGCGGCCGGCAGCAATCGCAGTACATGGCAGAGACAGAGGTGGAGGCAGCTTCCCCGGACAAACAGGAAGACAAGCTGAGGCAAGTTGAGACTAGTCCCCATCCTCCAGGAAGGCAGGTGCAGCTTATATATCCTTTCAGGTCTCCGCCCAGTAACCAGTCCCTCCTGCATCCAGGTGTGGCCACTACAGACCGTTAATCCTAACTTAACTGCAATCGACCCCTCCAGACCAGACCCCAATCCACCAACAACACATGGTTCCATTAAAATACATGAGACTTTTGGGGGGCACTCCAGATCCTAACCACAACACATGCACACTTGAAAACACTGAATTCTGGTACAGATGGGCAGATTCCATTGTGATCGATTTCCTTGTGGGGATACCTCACCAGTATCCCTGACTGCTCCCAGAGCCGGACTACAGAGTGAAAAGTGTCATGAACTATTAAACTTTGTATGTAGAGGTGTGCTGGGTTCAAAATGGGAAGAAACCCAAAACAAAATTTTACCTTCTGAAAAATGAGCCTTAGAGTATAAACATATTAATAAAGAAGGAAGATATTTTCAAAAAGTTAAATTCTTTCAGGGTAAGATTTTATGTATATTATCACTTTAGACTTTTATAGACCACTGGTCATAGGAAAATTTTTTTTCATTGATCTACACCCCAGACCTCCGTAACGGTATTTAGTAACCATCCTTGCAGACCAGTGGTAAAGTGCAGCACCAGCAGCATATCCATTGGCTTCAGGTGCAGACTTCCTAGGTACACAGCTCCAGGCTGCACCCAGACCTGCTGGATAAGGAGCCCACCAGTCTGTCTTAGCAAGACTTCCATGTGATTCTGATGCATGCCTATTGTGAGCCAATATAATAAAATTGACCATCAGTCATTGAAGTTAGGTTTGAATATCAAAATTTGCAATACTTTCAGGTACTATAAGCAGCCAGAATTTCTCATGATAACACTTTTTCCCAAGGCATTTAGACAGAAATAAGCACTGAGCTTTTGAATTGAATCCCCCCCCCAAAAAAAAAAAAAACAATACCCCACAAAGCGAAATTTGCTAAATGTTCTTTAGGCAATAAAAGTAGCTGGCATGGGCTTTTAGTCAGTAACATCTAATTCTGCAAAGCTTCATGGAATCATCTCCATTCCTGACCTCTAATAAGGTAATGAATAAAAATTTTATCACAAGAGACCAAAGGCATTTTCTTCCTAATTCAAAAGATTTTATTCCTAGAAATATTTCATCTAGCCAGGTTAAGGTAAAGATACCATGTCACTTCTAAGCAATCATCTTTTTAAACGAAATATTTACAATCCTAAAAAAGGGTTCTTTTTCTCCACACTTACCAAAGTGTACTAAATATTATAGATTTTAAATGTTTGTGATTATTCACAAATATACATCATTGGCTTAGAGTGTTTCTCTTCAAGATGTCAATACGTTTGCTTGTTTCTTGCTTGTAGTCCAAGCTGGGTTTTGTAACACTGACGTTGTGCACAGCCCACACCCTGGTGTATGGCGGGAAGAGGTTCCTGGACCCTGCGAATCTGAGGTGGTACCTTCCTTCAGCCTACGTCTTGGCACTCATCATTCCCTGCATGGTTCTGGTGATCAAACTTCTCCTCATAGTGCCATGCATAGGCAGGACTCTCACACAGATCCGCCAGGGCTGGGAGAGGAACCCCAGGTACCCCAAATCAGCACCAAATGGAAAGTCGGATATCTGAAGCCAAGTTGAATGGACTTGGAATATTAAATTACAGCATTGAATGTCTAGAGAGAAATGATGGATACATTTCAGGAAACTGTTCTCCCCTTTATGACTTTTTCAATACTGAATGGAATGTTGCCTGACTTTGTGAAACTCACAGCATTTCATCTCAGGTTAGTGAAGAGTCAACGGAGGCCACTGCTGCTTCTTTCCCTGAGGCCAGGGAGCTGATGGAGGATGGAGATTACCTTTGTGGTTTCTCACTAAGAAGCTTCTTTGTTGTGGACAACAGGCATGACTTAATGTCCTACAGAACCCAGAAAAAGTACATGCAACTCTGCTCAATTCAAGGTCTGAGTTAAGGAAAAGAAAAACATTATGGGGTCTGAATGGAGTGGCCCAAATTGTTGTGGTTAATTTGGTTTGGTTTGGGTTGGTTTGGTTTGGTTTTGCGATGCTGGGATGCAAACCCAGGACCTTGCTCAAGCTAGGCAAGCACTCTACCTTGAGCTGCGCCCCCTGCTGTACTAAGTTCTGTACTGTAATTTAGCCCTCAGTTTTGCTTTTGCCACGATGGCTGCCTGGTTTGTGGAACTTTCTTACAACACTACGAAATATTTCAGTTGGTGAGATCCTCACTCTGCAAGGAGCAGGTGTAAGAAAGATTGAGTGAAACTAGAGAGACATCTGCTTGGATTGTTTCAGTGGCAATAGACAGGAAAGGATTGATCACAACCCTTAACAAAAAGTTCAAGTAAACCAGAACGTTAGCTAGCAAGCTCAGTACATACTGTAAAATTTTACTATGTTATGTTTCGCATTATTTAGGTATTGTGCCATGCTCTATAAATCATACTTTGTAAATATTGCTCTATGAATAGTCAATGAAATTAATTCCTAGTAGAAGGATATACTGTCTGTAATCCATCTTAGTCTGTTATAATTTTAAGCAGTACAATTACAGCAGTTACCTGAAAATGTTCATTTAACCAATACCTGTATAGGAGAGAATCACGGAAAGCCTTAGGACAGAGAGGTGTTGTTACAACACTTGCTCTTTCTCAAATTCTTGCTGGATGTAGGACAGTTTTCATTCTTTTTCTATGAGGATGATGCCCTTCCCAAGGTGACCTTCAGCAGAATTAGCTTTCCTAGCAAGGTAGAAAGTGGTCTAAATGGAAACAATTTTCCCCCATATCACTGAAATATCTAAAGGCATTAAGTTTGACATTTCTCTGCCTAATCTAGAAAGACCTTTTCTTTTTCTTTCTTCTTTTTTTCAGTTTTTGTTATTACATATTCTCATATAACATGATTAAATATATATTAAAGCATCATTTCATAAAACTTTTTGAAAATAGTTCTATCTATACCAGAGACTCAATTTTATTTTCTTCTTCATTCAATGTATTAGACTTTATTCTCTTCCATAGAATATGTGTGTATTTAATGGCTGCTAGTATTACACCAAATAGGCATTTTCAGCCACTGCCATAATTGAATACATAAACTATGTCTATTTTTACTAAAACGAATAGTATTGCAGAGAACATCTTAGTACCTTATAATATTTCCACAGTTTCAATTATTTCTTCAGAATACTTGCCAAAAATCAGGATTACAAACTTACAGAATATTTACCAGCATTTGCTGTGTATTGCCAGTTTATTTGTAAATGGCATTGTCGATACTGTTACCATTGGGTGAGAATGTTGGTGTCGTTGTGCCGTGAGGGTTTTCAGATTTATTTTCCTTTGAGCTTTCTTCTGAATAGCTGCAGAGTGCACAGAGCATGTGCTCCCTTAGCTTATTTGTAATCAACCCAAGCAAAGATACAAAAAGCTGGGAGACTTTGAGCAGAGCTGATTAGGTGGGGCTACCATGGGGCATAGTGCAGAAGACTGGGGAAATGTCACTATGAGTCCATGTTTGCAAAACAGCCAGGTGCGCCAGGCTGGCTAGAGAGTTATTTGATTAAAAATTAATGACCATAGCCAGGCTCTGTGGCACAGCTCCATAAGCCTACCACTCCAGGCAGCTAAAGCAGGTAGATTGCGAGTTCAAGCCCAGACTGGGCAACCTAGTAAGTTAGCAAGAACCTGTGTGAAAGTTTTGGTAAAGGGGCTGAGGATGTAGCAAAGACCAGAGGCTTGGGACTCCAATTCCTGCACTGGGTAGTACTAACCTAGTACTTCATAAAAGCCATCCATTGAGCCTAAAGTTCAGGAACACCTAGAGGTTCCAGCATAAGTTCTGCTTTGCCAGCCTGCAAGGGCTCTGAACCCCTTGCCAGCCTCCTCAAACACCTCTCTCCACTCTAAGCCCTCACACAAGAGTGGCCATCTTCACACAGCTGACTCCCCACTTTACTTAAGATAGATAAAATGAATTTAGGTGCTTAGGTAAACTGTTCCTTTTAATGGGTATAAACTGATCCACCCTTAAAAAGTTAGACTGAACTGCATTGCAGCTGATGTGTTTACTATGCTCTTGGAATATTTTTATTAATTTTGTAGACCATTTATATTGGTATGCTTCTCTGGTTGAGGGATGGTGCCTTCTGTAAATGTGTGCTTATCAAACATTATTTCAAATATATGTTTTAGTTTTGTTTAGTTCTAGTTTCAAGTCAACATTCCTAAGAAAGTGACTGAAAGTTTTTGAATTATGGTAGTTCTAGCATCTGGCACAAAAAAATATATACCTCCGTTAGGGAATAAGGAAAAAGAGAGGACAATTGGTTTAAAAGTACATGCACAGGTTTGCAACTTTATATAATATATCCCTGAGCCTAGGTACGTGCTGCCCCAACACCCTGTGTGTGCTTCAGTGGTGCTGAGGTGGGGAGGGGGAGGGGTCTGCTGACTAAACAAGGTCAGCGAGGCCGGGGTTAGAGGATACCTGAATTTTTATTAGAATTAGAAAAAAAGCTTTCTTCTCTGGACAGAGGCCTCTAGGACAGGACTGGTGGTTTGATGAACAGACTCAGACTGGATTCAGATGGGGACGTGACATTCAGCACTCTCCACAATGGACAGCTGCAGCCTTAGTGTTACATTTTTTTAAAAAAAACAACATAAACTGATGAAGAAAAGGCAGGGAACCTGGAGTTGGCTAGAGCGAATGGAGAGGATCCTACTCGGATTTTCTTCACTTAGAAACTTACTCAAGAGCTCTTTGTGCACTTTTGTCCAGGGACCACTGAGGGCCACCGTGATGGCAAATGTGCATGATGCATCTTCCTTTGGGAGCTCGGGATTCTGGATCTCCTCCCAAACTCAGAGAGGAGCAGCAGTCAAAGGTCCCAATTTTTGCTATCCTGCTTTACAAACATTACCTCCTGCTGCCCAACAACCACCAACCATCACCCCCACTGCCCCAGGCCAACAGTCGCTCCCTACCCCCCACTGCCCCAAGGCCAACGCTGTCACTCCAACTTCCCCAAGCCAATAACCTCTGGACACTGCCCCAGGCAAACAACTGCCCCCCTCCACTGCCCCAGATCAACAACCGTCACCTCCACTGCCCCAGGCCAACAATCACCCCCCATTAGTTTGGTTTTTTTCAGAAGGCAGAATTTATAGATCTTATAACAAAAGGATCTATGAGGAAGGCTTACAAATTCAAGGATAGACATAGTCCAATATGACCAGCCCTGAAGCAGATCTCCCATCCGGGACTGCAGGACAGCTAGTGAGGTGAGTCTGCTGTAGATCGCAGGCAAAGACGGAACCTGATGATCGGTGGCTGAAAAGCAGCAAGGGGCAGACAGGCACAAGTCAAGACTGGACCTCCCACATCTGGGTGGGTGCTCTTTCCTCATTGGCCAGCCCAGAGATGACTCACACTCTAATCCAGGCTGGTTCTCAATTCCCAATCTAGGCGTGGTTCCCAAACCCTAATCCAGGTGTGGTTCCCGATTCCCTCAAATTGACATAATCTCCCCAACAGTCACACCCCTCAACTGCCTCAGGCCTACAATCACCCTCCCCACTGCCCCAAGCAAACAACCCCCCACACTGCCTCAGACCCCAGGGTCAGGTGAGAACCCTGAGCTCTCACATATACCCAAGTGTGAGGAACGAAGGGCCAAGGGTAATGGGATCTGTTGGAGAAAAGTGAAGTGAAAAGATCAGACCAGTGACACGGCTGCTCTCACTATCTCCACCGAGACCCTGAAGCAGCGAGGACATCAATGGATTCTTCTTGCTACAAAGGAATCTTGGGAGGATCTTAATGATGCTTTTCATCAAGAGCAAAGCCTGTGCTAATATGATGTGTATTATTTAATCCTCATAACTACTCCATAAAGCACTGACTGCCATGGGATGGAGTTTCAAGAGGAGCCCTTTCCATTCTCATACACACACACACACACATAGCCTCCATTGGATCTGGTTCATTACCTTTCCTACTTTCCTTTTTTTTTTTTTTTTTTGTAGTCCAAGCTCTTCTTGAACTTACTTTGTAGCCTAGACTGGCTTCAAACTCATGGCAATCCTCCTGCCTCAGCCTCCCAAGTTCTGGGATTACAGGTGTGAGCCACCATACCCAGTTTGTTTTATTAACTCTTATCATGAAAAAAGAATTTCAGATCATGTCAGTGACAGGCAAAGGCAAGCTTGTTAGACAGTTTAAGAAGCACAAGCTCAGAAAATGGAACAGAGGCACTCAGAAGAGGCACACATTGTAGTGTGGGTTCAACCAAATGTAGGTGGTCTTGCTGGTATACTTTACAATGGTGATCTAACATTTTTGCTTTACCACACTCTTTGAATCCTTTGAAGCTCTTTCATCATCTTAAGGTCAAGTTGCTGCGTGCACTTTGCCAATTAGGTTCATTTATAATTCATGAATGTGGGATTCCTGTGCTACACTTTCTGAACCATTCTCATACTTAGACTGAGGCTTTCTGTGTATGACTGTGCCTTAGAGGCATTTACTCCCTCATTCCGTCATGTGCATGGTGATTTTCCCAGTCTTAGAAACTTTTATGACCCCAACATGACAACTTTGTTGGCCCAGGCAGTTGGCCAACCAATGGTACAAGCCTGACCCCCATCAGGGGCCTGTCTTCCGCAACCCTCAGCCTGCCTGCCTGCTCACACAACTCTACTTCATCTTCTCTGCCCAATCTCTGACCCATATGCCAGTTAAACAGCTCAATCCCTGACCCTCATGCTGACTGATCCACTCACATTAAATAAGGTTCTGTTTACCCATAATCAGAGCCTTATGCCTGGTCCTGCTACCTTGGCCGTGGGTCATGGAGGCCTTAACGTTTGGACCTGCTATCCCAGTGTAAGGTTATGGAGGCTATAAGTTTTAACTCCAAATTCTCGTCCTGTTGGGCATATTTTCGGTTTCACCAGTGTCTTTCTTTGACCTATCAATCAACTTATAATATATTGAGGGGACTTGAGTGTGACAGATTTGAAAGAAGAAATTAATTTATGAAATAAAAGCATCCTAGGGAATAAGGACACAGAACACAGATATGTACCACCCGGGGTACCTTTACTCATGCCTTAGAACTACGGTCTCCTTCTCTCCTTATATTTATTTATTCCATCTTACATTATTACCTTATTATCCTTGTTTGTCAGAAAAAGAAACTGAGCCTTAAATGCTTAGTGCCTAGCCTAAGATCTGAGGCCATCCCCTCTCAATCCAACAGAACAGTGAAGGATACCACGCTGTCCTCCAAAAATTCCTTTCAAATCCACAAAGTGGGCCAGATTCAAGCCAAACACTGGCATCATTATTCTGAGTCATTTTTAAAATGTATTAGTATTAATATAGACCACTCCTGATGGGGCCTGCAATCAACACTCTGAGCTTGCTTGTGGTGATTTCAACACATCTTCCAAGTTTGTGGTGATGAAGGATTTATTGTTTGCTCTTCATTCCGCCCATTGCACTGACATTTCAGTCTTTCACTTTAACCTGCTCACCAGCCCCCGCCCCACCCCACCCCAAGATGCAAAGGAACCACCAACAAGGGTACCACTTCCCTCCTTGGGCCAAAGGTCACATGTTTGCATTCCCTCTGGTTTCCTCTTAGCGCTCTGTATACTCAGGGAACCTATTTGTTCTTGGGATTTAGTGACTTGTGCAGGAAATTGCATAACACTTGTCTTTACTTCTATAACACTCATTATGGAATCTTAGGTTTTTCTAATATCTAGTCCCATTACTTATAACCCACAGCACCCAGCCTCTCTGTTTTGTAACTATGAAAGGCTGTCAGGCTGAAAACCACAGCATGTCAACAATTGTGTTGAAATGGGATCAACATGGATCAAACTTCCTCCATGATTTTTAGAGAGAGGAGAGGTTTTGAGAGAGCACAATTACTGTAGTTGTCTCATGTCTGACCCCCTTTCTCATGCTGATGAGACAGAGTGAAAACAAATGACAGATCTGAGAAAATGGCCACCACCTGCCACCAAGACCAGGATTTCCGGCAGCATGCCGACCAGCCAAAATCTACCCAGGCTGCCTCTACCTTGGCAGAATGTTCCAGTGTGCCATTCATTGTTCTGAATATTATCATCTAAAGAGGTAAGGGCCGGTGTGGTGTTTTGTTTTGTTTTTCCAGCTTATCACAGATCAATGTATATGTCTATAAAATTCAAAATTCCACACTTAAGCATGGCAACTTCAAACTTTGACATAAAGTTGCCTTTTCTGGTAATAGGAGGAATAGGGACTTTGTACTGAGCTAGAGTCCCACCTTTTTCTTCTCTCTCTCTCTCAAGACAGAATCATCATAAACTGCCAAGTTGCTAAATTGCCTTAATTGGGCTTGAACTTGGAACCATCCTGACTCAGGCTTCCAGAATGCTGGGATTACAGACACGTGCCACCACACTAATATTTGGCTAAATTTTCAAGCTTTTAATCCCAATTCCTGAATTTGTCACAGACTGCTAGGAGACACATCACCACTCAGTGCTATGTGATATTCACAAGCAATAGCACTCAAAGACAGGTCTAATGAGTTAGCGTGGTGACTCCAGAAGTTGACCTGGTGCAGACAGTTCACTCTGTAAATCGAATCATTAACTACTGAGGACAGAATAGTAAGGTAGGTGAACCAGAGAAGGGATAAAGTGTGAATTTTAAAGCTGGTCACCCCTGTGAGTGAATAGGACTCGGTCATAATAGGACTCTGGAAGATCGTGTCAGACTTCAGACTTTGTCACCAGCAAGAAAGAAAATTGTTTTTCACCTATCGGATCCCTGTTTATCATGGGATGAGGACAATGCCAAGGCATTAACTTTCCAGAACTTCTGACTTTTCCCACAGACTCATTATATCCACCACCGTGGCCAGGATAAAAGGCCCGCAGGCAGTATTACAGGTGTTTGTTCGACAGGCAGCTTTCCACTTTTGGAAACAAATGCCAAAGGAAGCTGTGTAGCGCTCACCAGCCCCGCCGCACGCGCCGGTAGAAGACAACATGCAGAGGGTCCCGTCAGCTCCCCCAGGGGAAACGAGACTCTTCAGTGCATGGACAGACAGTCTACCACGTTCACTACAAGATGCATGACAGAGCTGAAATGCCATTTCATACCTAGTAGCTGGACAAAATCCAAACATTCGAGCACGTGCTGTGTGGATGAGGCTGCAGAAACTCTCATTCTATACAGTCACCAGGGATGTGCAGAGGGGCTGCCTGTGGGGAGCGACCGGGTCACAGCTTTCAAAATTAAAAATGTATGGGAAGTTTTGACCCAGGAGTCCCACTTCCAGAATACACTGGAAGGATCTGAGAGGACAGACAGGCGCTTCTCCTCATTTCTTTCTTGTTTTGTGTGAGTGAAAACATTGTAAACGCAGAACACAGGCAACAGCTCCAGTGTTCACCTGTAGGACCGCTGAGAAGCGCGGCGTTCACACTCTGGAGTTCCCAGCGGCTGCTTAAAACAAATGAGGCATGTTTTTATACATATGAAAAGAGGTCCGAAATATATTATTACATAAAAAGCAAAGGTACAAATAACAACATATATAAAATATACTATACTATATAGTGTAATATACATACTGTGTGTGTGTATACATATATGTATACACACACACACAAACACTTTTGTAGATGTGCATTTGCTTTTACAGTAATTGCGCAGAGTCTGCGGCAGATCGATGGTCAAAGCATTTACCTAGCAAGCACAAAGCTTTGGGGTTCGTTCTTTACCACCACCACACAAACTGGGCTTAATGAAACACACCTGTAATCCCAGTACTCGGGAAGCTGAAGCAGGAGAATTGCCCTACATCTGCAGCCGGCCTGGGCTACAGAGAGAGTTCAGGACCAGCCTGGACTACAGAGTAAGACCTTGTTTAAAGCAATAAATAAATAAAAATAAATAATTGCCCAAACTCTGCAAGGAGTCAAGAGATTTGCACATACACAGAACGTGAGAACGAATGAGTGGAAACAGGAACAAAAGATTGTGTTATACCTTTCTATATCATTTTGTCTTTTAATCATAATTATATCATTAGTTTACCTAATTAATGAAGTAACTGTAAAAAGTAACTGTACAAAGTAACTGGTCAATTAAGGCTCCTTTTACTCGCACTAAGCTTTTGCGGATCAGTCTCCTTCCTGGTAGATCTTGGGTCCCCGCCTTTGGCTCTCCTGCACACCTACAGCTGTTGCTTTCCTCACGCTGACAGATGTCTCCCTCTAGCTGGCCCAAGTTTTGGGGGCTTTCTCACTTGGTATTAACATGTCTCTGGACCATGCACGTAATACGCCTAAATTCACTTCGTGTAGTTGCTAAGTCCCATCGCCCCACCAGCTTTCCCTCTAAGCACTCAATCTGCCTGCTGCCACCACCTACCTACACTCCCCACCGCGTGGATCACTGACCAATCGTCAAGGTGGAGTGCAGAGCAGAAATAAGCATGCACTCTGTAACATCTTAGCAATAATTATGCAAGTCTAAAAGTGTTCTTTAAAAAGGCCTATTTTTAAAAGAAAATAGTCCATACTATTCACATCAAAGTTTCTCTCTCAGAAATTTAACCTAGCCTACCAGGAAGATTATTTTAAATATTAATTCAATTTTTCAAAATATATGTGGTCTACGTATTTCCTAAATATGACTTCCATGTCTTTATTTTAGATTTTGATGCCAAATACAAACTTCGGATTTGTAACTTCTAACCTCAGCAACACTTTGTAGACTGGGTGAGGCTTGGGGATTTTCTGATCTTACAGTGACAGCTGAAGCCCCAGGGGCTGAAGGGACTTCCACTGTTTTGTATCAAAACAGAATTAGGCCACAGATACCAAGCATTTCCAGGCAAGATATTCTGCTCCTCTTGGAAGCAGAAGCTTTTGTGGGAAACCAATTGGAGTGGTCATAGGTAAAAATAGACAGGATCAAAAGGACAGACTAGTCAGAAACAGGTATACCCAGGTACTGATTTTGTACATTTTAGCTAGGAATAAATATTTTCCTGTCAACAAAATGACAAGACTAAAGGAAAGCTGGTATATTTAGATTGCGATTATTGCAATGCTAAGTGGTATTTTTACTTTCACATTCTCTAATTTTTAAAAAATCAATTTTTAGTAGACATATTAGAAATATTCAAAAACAAAAAAGTTGTTTGTTATTTTATCCCAGTTGAAATTCTTTCCCCATGTGAAGAAGCATTTGTCAAAACTGCCTTAATACAAAAGAATTTTGCAATAAAATAACTTTTCATAAATCTAATTAAATATTGCAAGTAGGCATTGTGGAAGGTGACCTGTTCACGCATCTCTTCAAGAGAACCTGCTGCCCAGGGGTGAACTTGACTGACAACCTTCACCTGCCATCCCGTGAAATGTGCCACATTATTCATTTGATCCACCGTGACCCTGGGCTGCTGCCACTAGGGTCTGCTTATGACAGACCCCCCCTCCATTGCACACAACCATGTCTATGTTTGTAATATATGATATTTGTAATAATTTGGGGGAACTGGTGCATACATGTATAACACATATTGGTCATTGTTGGTCCCCTTCCCCCACCTCCTTCTCCTCCTCCTTCCTCTCATACCCTTCCCTTCCCTTGTCTTTACTCTTTGTTTATAATTACATTTCTCATATAAGACAACTTTCTGTCTCTGATTTATTTTGCATGACATTATAATTTCAAGATCCACTCTTTTTTTTTTTTACAAATGACTTGAATTTATTCCTCATGGCTGGATAAAACTCATATACATTTAATGTTTTCTGTATCCTTTGGTCTGTCCATGGGCATCAAGCTGTTTCCAGAGCTTAGATTACTAAGCTTCTTTTACTGATCAACACAAGCTTGTGTGTTTTCCAAAGGCACTGCCAAGGGCTTTTCAAACCTGCACTGTGGTCTGAATCTCTTCCTGCCCAAGTTTTCCTCCCCCTCATCATTTACAGGTTTAAAACCTGTACTGCAGTATGAAGGCCCCTCCTTCGTTACGCTTCAGGCATAATACACTTCCCACCTTGGGACTGAAGGGTAGAGCAGGGCAGAAGATGAATCAGGCTGAGTTCAGCCCTCAGACCTCCTCAAATAAAACCTCTCCTCACACTGTCCTCCTATCCTGCTGTCTGCCTCTTAGAAGATCCAATGGACAAAGCACCAGTGGCACTGGCAGAAGAGCTGAAAAATAATTTTTGTTAGTAATATATCATAATAATTATAGTACTTGTTGTACCTTTCACCCAAGTATCCCTCTCAACAGTCTGTTTTACTGGTCACTGTGCACTAAAATTATCAAGTGAAAATGCACAGAGCCAAACATTTGTGTTAAGAAAACGTCTTTCTCCAACCCTAATCTGCTACCAACGAAAGGTAAAGCAATACGCCCTCTACAGGCCTGAAGAGAGAAAATGTCCTCACAAAACAGAAAAAGGGTCTCTCGCTGAAATGAAGCTGATATTCTAAGAGATGTAGCGAGCAGCTAAGGAAGGGATGATGCTTGGTGGGAAAAAAACAAAGTGCAAAATGGCTGGCTGTGAGAGAGAGTTATGTGTTTTATCCTTCTGTAACCTTGAGTCTCGGAGGGCAGAGGAACCAGAAATGCAGATGAGGTGTCCCAGGTGCTGAGACTCTCCCATTCATGGACTGAAGCGCTCCAAGAAAGGACCACGCAAAGCAAAATGTCCAAACTGAGACAACTCTCCACAGCAAAATCGTGCACCTGAGAAGCCAGCGTGAAGTATCCAGCCCCGAAGGCACAGTACCAGACTCCCATCTTCCAGCCCCAAATAACCTCCAACTGACACTTTGGTGAGGAAATAGGAAAAAAAAAATTGGTAGTCGCCTAAATCGACAGGATATCAGAGGGGAAGACAGTAGTGCCTCAAAAGTTACTCTGGTGCAGAAAATTAAAGAATCGTGACTTCTTGGGAATACACCCAGGAGGTACGTGGCAACATCCACCAGAGGATGGAAGGGGGCACCGACACTGGTCAGCGGCGAGCTGGAGGGGAAAACGAGTGAAGTGGGAGAAGTGAGGTACGAGTAAGTGTCACGAACGCCTGCTGAGGTAACAGGAGGACGCCTTGTGGGCCGCGCACAGGCAAGCAGGGGCTTCCGTGCGTGCCCCTGAGTTCCCTCCCCAGACCCCACCGAAGAAAGGAGAAAGAAAGGTGGAAAATAAAAGAACTCAACTGAAGAGATTTTCAAACATTTGGCAGAAAGTAGCATAACCAGCCAGCAGACACAGGAAAGACAGCACCTAGAAAACAAGAGAAACACTTAAAACTGTGAATCGACCACGTTTCCTGAATTGGAAAGTGACACAAATACCAGCAATGAGAAGGCAGGGAGAGAGAGCTCGAACGGGAGAACCTATGCCAGTGTCTGCTTCCCGGCTACATCTTTTCAGACACCCAGTCCAAGGAAATGTGAGTCAAGGGTATAATTTGAAGCTGATACGTCAGATAATGGTAATTTAAGAGTGTTTAAAACCATGAAGCCAGAGGCAGGACTATTCTATGAAACTGAGTGAGGGCAGAGGAAGTAAGAAAAGAGGCATTTAAGCTCAGAGCAAATGGACACTCACTAGGAAGAGGAGCCATAAAATTTAAACGTTCCTATTACCAGATAGTAAGATATATATTTTAAAGACATTGTAATGAAATGCATAGTAAAAATAGACAAGTAAAACAGAAAAGTGCATAAATAGACTCAAGCATGTCTGAGAATTGAGTATTTGATAAAAGTCGAATCTTAAATTAATAAGGAAGAGAGGAAAAAGATAAACTATAAAAATTTTAAACTATAATAAATTAAAACAAGCTGTAATAAATTATGATAATTATAAGAAGTTACATTAATATTGGCATATCTTTATGCATTAAATGATCAAAACCTAAATTGGAAAAACACTATTAGATAACCAAAAGTGAAACTTATGGACAGAAGTGTGGCAAAGAGAGAGATAAATTGGATTCTTGTGTACTGTTTCTTTATTTCTTTGCTTCTTTAAAAAATAGTTACAAAACCACAGGATGATGTGATCATTGATGATCCTGCATGACTACATGCATGTTTGCTAAGTGCTTTTTGTATTATAAAAACAATGCCTAATAAAAGAAAAAGTAAAATAGCCATAGAAATACAAGTAAATAATTTATGCTAGATATAAATTTGGAAGAAATGCACAAAAAACAAGTACTTCATACTAGGATAGTCAGATAAATGAATCAGCTTAAAATTAAAGATGCTTAAAAATAAACATAGGAAAGTTGCTTTTGTCTTAGTCCATTTGTGCTGCTGTAATAAAATACCTGAGACTAAGAAATTCAGAAGGAGCAGGAATTTATTTCCGACACTTATTGGGCCTGGGAAATCCAAGAGCAAGGCTCCTGACAGAGTTGGTGTCAGGTATAGGCTGCTCTTTCCACTTCCAAGATGGCTCCCTGCATGCTGCTTCATCACAGAACGGTAGGCAGAGGAGCAGAAAGGGGCACATGTTATGTCCTCCTGTGGTAGGAGAGAGGAAAGGCATTCTCCTCAGCCCTCATCTTTTCTACGGGGCTCTGCCTTCATGACTTTATCACTGTCTCAAGACCCCAACTTTCAATACTGTGATATTCAATTCCAACATCTGACTGCTAGAGAACACAGCAGCCCTAGGACCTGGACCGGGAAAAAGGTAATAATGACACAAAATCCGAAAGTTATGACTTAAGTCCAGCTATGCCAGTGTTTTGTAAAATATTGCCACTACACATGACAACAATGAAGTCAAAAGACAAATGATAAACTGATAAAGGTTATTTGCATTTAAGTGACCCATGTCCTTAATAGGTCAAGAGACCTTACAAACGGACACAAAAGCAGATGAAGAAACCAGTAGGAGAGTGGCAAAAATGTATGAACAGATATTTAACACACACACAAAATAAAAACAGAATGGCACCTAAATATGTAAAAAAAAAAAAAAAGGATGCGCAAATCCTCACTAAAGAAAATGCAAAGAGAAACTACAAACAACTACAGTTTCTCATCTATCTTACTGGCAAAGATCCAAGTCTGACAGTAGACTGCACGGCCAAGGCTGGAGGAAATGGCTCGAAAGAACATAAAGGTGTAACCTCAGGCAATGAAATCTAGTAACTGGGCTTGGGGGCAGGTTGTGGAGGGGGAGAGTGCTGCCCATCACTGGGGCAACATCACTTCTGGAAATAATTGTCTCTAAAATATTCAACTGAAAATACAAAATTGCTTAAAGGAAATATATCTTGCCAGTGCCTTTCTGACCAGTTCTTAGGTGTTACATAGCAGCTGTTGTGGAAAAACACCTGTTCTTTAACTGAAAACAAATAGAAATAATTGGACCTGTCAATCTATGAAGTCAGGCATCACTATACAGAAACAGACATATTTCAAAGTATTCAAGTGCATAGTGTAAGTTGAATGAATTCTAATTACAAACAGGCTTCAAGTACATTTTAAATTTAATTTAGCATCTACTAGTGATACTGGTTTTGTTTTGTACTGTGTGCTGTTGTTGAGGATTGACCCTCACCCTACACACAGCTGTAGCCCCACCCTTTTTATCTTTTATTTTTTTATTTTGAGACAAGTTCTCACAAGTTTGTCCAAGGTGGCCTCAAAACTTACAAGCCTCCTGCCTCAGCCTCCTAAGGAATTGGGATTACATGTGTGCATGCACTTGTACATGTACAAATCATTAACCTAAAATTTATATGTAAAGGTAAATCAATTAAGTAATAATGTCAATGTTGTTTCAAAAACAAGATTATTACTTAAGAAAATGTTTCAAGTTAAAAAATTCTAATGACAAATTGAAACAGCAAATTTTAAGTTTTAGTTCATGTTTTTTTCCAAAATATTTATTTCTTAACTCTGTGTTAGTTTCCATTACTTGGACCAAATACCTGACAATCACAGCTTAAAGGATCAGAGGATTACTCGGTGCATAGCTTGAGATCTCAGCCCATGACAACTGATTCCAAAGCAGACCTGTCATGACCAAAAGGCATAGCGCACAACTGCTCAATTTGTGGTGGCCACGACTCACAGCAAAGTAGCAGTGCCACAGTAGGAGGAGCCACAGACCAGACACACACCTCCCTGACTCACACAGACACATCCAGGATATGTCTGTACTCTACTAATGTCCTGCACTGGTTAAGCATGACAACTAAGATGTCATCTCACTCCAGTGAGAATGGCAGATATCAAGACTCAAACAATAATATTGGAGACCTATAGGGAAAAAGAAACACATCTACCTTGCTGGTGGGACTGTAAAATGGTACAAGCACTATGGAAAGCAGTGTGGAAATTCCTCAAAAGGCTGTTGATATAGAGATAACTCTTCTGGGTATCTTTCCAAAAGAGTTGAAAGCAACGTATAACAGAAATGCACGTATACCAATCTTTATAGCAACACAACAAACAATAACTAAAATGTGGAAATACACATCAACAGACCAATGGAAACAAAGAAGTATATCTACGCAATGGAGTACTATGCTTCCATAATACATATAGATTTGAAGCTTTGTAGGTAAATAGTCACAATTGAGATCACCCTGTTTGGTGAAGTGAGTAAAATGCAGAAGGTTAAATATCATATGGTTTCTCTAATATGAGAAACCAAGAATACAGGTATTTTATAAAACCAAATGAGTGTGATAGTGGGAGTAGGGATATGGGGAGGGTGTGGGAGGGCCGAAAACAAGAAGGGGAAGGGATTAGAATGCTGACACAATGCACACGTGTGCAAAATAAAGAAGCTCATCATAACCATTATGTATCCCATAGCCAAAAGGGTTGAACCTGAGTCATGTCAGTGAGCGCGCCCTCCTCCAGTGAGCAGCACCAGCGAACCCCAGCCGCTAAACAACACCACCGACAGGAGTACAAGGTGAGTCCAGAGCCGGGGTGGACCACAGGATAAATAACCTGACTTTCCAAGAGGTCGGTGACATGCAGGATGGGAGGCTGCTCTATATTAAAAGAGATTCAGCCAAAGGCAGTGTGTCACCCTGTGTACACTTCTTAACTGAACGAACCATAAATAATAAAACATTTTTGAAACTTTTCACTACAGGCAATGGCTTTATAATGTTTCCCTATTTTACTGATATGTATAAGAGCAAATTTTAAGGTTTGCAATGAAGTTGAGCATTTTGTGCACATACATATCTTGTCAAGGTGTCAAGGACTTTCCCCCTCTCCTTTTGTCCCTCCCCCTACCCATCCCTCCCTCCCTCCCTGCCCTACCCTCCTGTTTCATTGTATTTTTCGTTTTAAGTTCCATAAGAGTTGTGATCTGGGTTTCTCATATTAAAGAGACCATTCGATGTTTCACCTTCTGCTTCTGACTCACGTCACTAAGCATGATGTTCTCAAGTTTCTTCCATTTGCCCATAAAAGCCTCCACACTGTTGGACTTTACAGATACATTGTATTCCATTGTGTATAAATACCACAGTTTGTGTATCCACTGGTCTGTTGATGGGTATTTTGGTGACTTTCATATTTTAGCTATTGTTAGTTGTGCTGCTGTGAACATGGGTATACATGTATCTCTGTTATGTGTTGCTCTGGCCTCATTTGAAAATGTTTCCAGGAGGGGTGTCACTGGATCAAAGGAGATATTTATTTCTAGTCTTTTGAGAGCTCTCCAAAGGATTTGTACAAATTTACATTCCAACCAGCAGTGCAGGAAGTTTCCTTTCTCCCCACAGTTGACTTGGTGATATAGGCCATTATCTCTGGAGAGAGATGGTATCTTACCATTGTTTTGATTTGCATCTCTCTTATGGCTAGAGATGTTGAACATCTTTTCATGTATCTATTGGCCACTTGTACTTCTTCCTGAGTAAACTACCTCTTCATTTCATTTGCACACTTTTCAATAGGATCCTTTATTTTGGTAGGCTTACTTTTCTTCAGCTCCTCGTATATTCTAGTTATGAGCTTCTTATCTGAGGTGTTGGTGGTGGATATTTTTCCCAGTCTGTTGGTTCTCTTTTTACATTGTTGATAGTTTCCTTTGTGGTGCAGAAGCTTTTTAATTTGACAAGATCCCATTTGTTAATAATGGGGATAATTTCTTTTCCTCTTGGTGTCTTCTCAAGAAAGTCTTTACCTACCCCTATGTCTTTCAGATATTTGCCTGATTTGTCTTCTAGGAGGTTCAGTGTTTCACTTTTAATGTCTAGGTCTTTGATCCACTTTGACTTGATTTTGGTGCATGGTGATAGGTGTGTGACTAGATTCATTCTTCTTGCATGTGGATGTCCAGTTTTCCCAGCACCATTTGTTGAACAGGCTGTCCTTTTTCCATTGTATGCATTTGGCCCCTTTGTCAAAGATTAAGTAATTGAGGGTATTTGGGTTTGTCCCTGTGTCTTCAATTCTGTTCCACTTGTCTATCTGGCTATTTTTGTGCCACTACCAAATTCTTTTTATAACTATTGCTTTACAGTACAGCCTGATGTCTGGAACTGTAATGCCTCCTGCCTTGGTCTTGTTGCTCAGGATTGCTTTGGCTATTCTTGATCTCTTTTGGTTCCATATGAACTTAAAAATTGCTGTTTCAAGTTCTTTGAAGAAACTTGTAGGTATTTTGATAAGAATTGGATTGTATCTATATATCAGTTTAAGTAGTATAGTCATTTTGACTCTATTTATTTTGCCTATCCAAGAGCAGGGGATGCATTTCCATTTTCTAATGTCTCTTATAACTTCTTTCTTCAATGTAATGTAGTTTTCTTTACATAAGTTCTTCACTTCCTTGGTTAGGTATACTCCTAGGTATTTAACTTTTTGCTGAGCTATTGAGAATGGAATTATTTTTCTGAGTTCTTGCTCCGTAAGTTCATTGTTAGTGTAGAGAAAAGCTATTGAATTTTTGGTGTTAATTTTGTAGCCTGTGACTTGGCTAAATTTTTTTTTATTATTTCCAGGAGTTTCGTAGTGGAGTTTTTAGGATCTTCCATGTAGATAATCATATCATCTGCAAATAAGGAAAGTTTGACCTCCTCCTTTCCAATGCAGATTCCCTTTATTTCATTTTCTTGTCTGACTGCTATGACAAGTGTTTCAAGGACTATGTTGAATAAGAGCGTTGAAAGTGGGCAGCCTTGTCTTATTCCTGAGTAGAGAGGGAACGATTTCAATTTTTCTTCATTTACTATGATATTTGCAGTAGGCTTGGCATATATGGCTTCTATGAGTTTTAGGTAGGGCCCTTCTATACCTATTTTTCTCAGTGTTTTTATCATTTAGGGGTGCTAAATTTTGTCAAAGGCTTTTTCCACATCGATAGAGATGATCATGTGATTTTTGTTTTCACTTTTGTTGATATGTTGGATTACATTGATTGATTTGCGTATGTTGAACCAACTTTGCATCTCAGGGATGAAGCCCACTTGACCATGGTGTATGATCTTGGTGATTACTTGTTGGATTCTGTTTGCCAGAATGTGATTGAGGACTTTTGCATCTATATTCATTAAGGATATTGGTCTGTAATTTTCCTTCCTGCTTAAGTCTTTGTCTGGTTTTGGGACTGGTGTGATGCTAGCCTCAAGAAATGAGTTTGGTAGTACTCCTTCACTTTCTACTTTATGAAATAGTTTGAGGAAGATTGGAGTTAGCTCTTCCGTAAGGTACTGAAAAAATTCTGCTGTGAATTGATCTGGGCTGGACATTTATTTGTAGGTGGAGCTTTTATTACTGCTTCAATTTCTGTGTGCGTGATGGGGTTGTTAAAGGTTTTTATATCTTTCTCATTTAATTTTGGTATTTTATATGTATCTAGGAAGTTGTCCATTTCTTCCCAGTTCTCAAATTTGTTAGAATATAGGCGTTCAAAGTAATTTCTTATAGTATTCTGAATTTCTGCAGAGTCTGTTGTAATTTCACCCTTTTCATTTCTAAGTGTGCTAATCTGTGCCTTTTCTTTTGTTTCTTGATGAGGTTAGCAAGAGGTTTGTCAATTTTGTTAATTCTTTTGAAGAACTAGCTCTTTGACTCATTCATCTTTTTTATTGTCTTTTTAATTTCAATCTCATTTATTTCTTATC
The DNA here is from genome assembly GCA_004027205.1 of Ctenodactylus gundi. NCBI lineage: Eukaryota > Metazoa > Chordata > Mammalia > Rodentia > Ctenodactylidae > Ctenodactylus > Ctenodactylus gundi. Next base: position 116,722 of record PVKB01002323.1, read on the forward strand.
TGATCTTTATAATTTCTTCTCTTCTACTGTTTTTTGGGTTAAATTGTTCTTGTTTCTCTAGGTCCTTAAGGTGCATCATCAACATGTTTATTTGTGACTGTTCTGTTCTTTTGATGTGTGCATTTATAGCTGTGAATTTTCCTCTCAAAACTGCTTTCATTGTGTCCCACAGATTTTGGTATAATGTACTTCCATCATCATTTCACTCTATGAAGTTTTTTATTTGTTCTCTGATTTCTTCCATGATCCACTGTTTGGTCAGTAGTAAGTTGTTAAGTCTCCATGCATTTGTGTATTTTCTTCTGTTTCTTCTGCTGTTAAGTTCCAGTTTTATTCCACTATGGTCTGAGTGTATTCAGGAAATATTTCTATCCCTTTGTACTTGTTTAAGCATGACTTACGTCCTAGGACATGGTCTATTTTAGAAAATGTTCTGTGTGCTGCTAAGAAGAATGTGTAGTCAGTTGAAGTTGGATGGAAAACTCTGTAAATGTCTTCTATGTCCAAGTTTTCTACAGTGTCTTTCAGCAGTTGTATATCTTTGTGGATATTTTTTTCTGGTTGATCTATCTATTTGTGATAGTGGGATATTAAAATCCCCTACTATAATTGGATTGGGGCCTATGTGTCCTTTCAGATCTAGTAATTTTTTATTTACATAATTGGGTGCTCTAGAGTTGGGGCATGTATATTGATAATTGTGATTTCTTCCTGTTCTAATGTTCCTTTGACCAGTATGCAGTGGCCATCTTTGTCTCTCTTCACCTGTTTTGTTTTGAAATCTGATGAGTCTAAGACTGATATAGCTACCCCTGCTTGTTTTCTGGGACATGCTGCATGAAATACTGAATTCTAACCTTTTATTTTCAGTCTATGAGTTTCCTTGTGGGTGAAGTGTATCTCTTGTAGGCAGCATATTGTGGGTTTCTGTTTTTTGATCCAGTCAGCTAGTCTACGTCTTTTGATAGGTGAATTGAGGCAGTTCACGTTTAGGGTAGTTATTGAGGTATGTTTGGTGTGTCCTGCCATAGTTTCAGTTTTTCCATGTTATTTACTGGCTTTACTTTTTTTCTCAACTCATTCTCCTCTAGCTTTTGTCTTTTTTTTTCCTCTGGAGTCACTTGTGTTGTTGGTCTCTCTTTCCCTATCCAAATTTCCTTTGAGAATTCTCTGCAGTGATGGCTTAGTGGCTGCAAGTTTCTTAAAGTTTTCTATATCATGGAAAATTTTAATTTCTCCTCTAGTTTAAAAGATAGTTTTGCTGGATATAGTAGTCTTGGTTGGAATTTGTGGTCTTTTAGTGTTTAAATGACATTTCTCCATGATCTCCTGGCTTTTAGAGTCTGGGTTGAGAAGTCTGCAGTTATCCTGATGTGCTTACCATTGTAGGTCACCTTCTGCTTTTCTCTTACCGCTTTCAGTATTCTGTCTTTGTGTTGGGTTTCTAGTACTTTAATTATGATGTGTGTCATGATGAGTCTCTCTTCTGATCCATATTGTTTCGTGATCTATATTCCTGCAGTAGCTCAATGTTCATTTCTTTTCTTAGATTTGGGTAATTTTCTTCCATAATTTCCTTGAATATGACTTTTAATCCTTTTGTTTTGTCCTCAGTCTTCTCTTGAATTCCCATAATTCTCAGGTTGTTTCTTTTTGAATTGTCTATCAGCCATTGTAATGATTCACTTTCTTCTTTTTTTACTTTGTGATCTTTATGGTCTTTCTTTTCCCACTCCATCATTTTATCTTCTGGGTCTGATAATCTATTTTGAAATTGTTCGATATCATTGCTTATTGTGACCTGTGTGATTTTCACTTCCTGGATGTCTCCATTTTTTATGTCTCTGTTGTGCTCTTCTCTCATTTCTTGTATTGTCTTCTTTATCTTCTGGTTCATTTCTTCTTTTATCTCCTCTTCTTGCTTCTTGAATCTTGCTTTTAGCTTAGCTAGGTCTTAGTGTAGCTCTTGCTCTATGATTCTTATTTCCTGCTTTATTTCCTGCATTAATTCCTGTTTTAATTCCTGCTTTAATTAAATGTATTTCTGGGCCCAGAAGTTACCATCATTTTTGTCATTTTCGTCTTCAGATTTGGCGTTTTCAGGATTTCTAGTATGCTCTTCTGGTATGTCAAGACTTTTTGAAGGAGATTTATTTCCACGTTTCCTCATGGTTCTGTTGTCTTTGGTTATCTCTGGTTGTCTGTCCCTGAGTTTCCCCTAGTGACTCACCCTGGCACGGCTCTGTCCAAGACTGGAAGATCACTGCCTCCTCGCTGACCACCTCTGAGAGGAGCGGGGAGATTGCAGTGAATCCCCCTCTGTCTAATCTAATGTGGCTCAACCCAGTACTGGCAAAGCCCAGTTCCGTGGGCCTCCATTGTCAGGGGTGGCAGAGAAGGTGGCGGGGAGTCCCACCAGTCTATTCTGGAGAGACTCTGCCTGGTGTTCACTGAGCCCAGTGTCCATGCTGGCCTCTGCTGTGAGGAGCAGCAGGGAAGATGGCCAGGAGACCTACTGCCAAGCCCAGGATCCACCATAGGTCTCTGCTGTGTGGGGTGGTGGGAAGATGTCTGGAAGTTCTACCAGCCCCCTGCAGAGTGGCCCTGCTCCATGCTAACCAAGCCCAGGTTGCTCCGCAGGCCCCCAAGGCGAGAGGCCATGGGGAAGATATCCGGGAGGCCTTCCTGCCTCCTCCGAAGTGGCCCTGCCTGGTGCTCGCCAATCTATAATATTTTAAGTATATTTTTTAGCTGAACATAATAAATTATTTTGGGTAAAATAACAGAAAGTTTATGATTTTTAAAAATATGACTAAGAGAAAGATAATTAAGAGTGAAAGTTTATTGGCCCTGTGACTCTAAGCCTGGATGGCATGTCACAGTGTAAGGGCCCCATGACCCAAAGCCTAAGTGGCAGGATCAGGCATAAGGGCCAATGACCCTATGCATAGGTGACATGCCCAGGTGTAAGTGCCAATGGACCTATGCCTAGGTGGCAGTTCCAAGTGTAGGCCCATGACCCTATACCTAGGTGTCAGGTCAGGGTGTATGGACCTATGACTGTTTGCCTAAATGGCAGAATAGGGTGTAGGAACCCATGACCCTATGCCTCCTAGGTGGAAGTTCAAGTGTCAGGCCCCTATGACCCTATGCTTGTGTGGCAGGTCCAGGTTTAAGGGCCCATGACCCTATGCCTGGGTGGCAGATCTATGAGTAAGGGGCCACTGACTCTATACCTAGGTGGCTAGTCCAGGTATAAAGCCCCCATGACCCTATTCCTGGATAGAAGGTAAAGGGTAAGGGGCCCAAGACCCAGTACCTAGGTGGTAAGACCAGGTATAATGGCCCCATGACCCTATGCCTGGGTGACAAGTCCATATGTAAGGGCTCCAGTGACCCTATGCCTAGGTGGCTTGTACAGGTATAAAGTCTCTTAACTGTAAACCTGGGTGGCAGGTCCAGGAGTAAAAGTCCTATGACCCTATGCCAGGTTGGCAGGTCCAGATGTAGGGGCCCATGATCCTGCACCTGGGTGGCAAGCCCAGGTGTAAGGGCAACATGAGCCTAAGCCTGTGGGGCAGGTCCAATTGTAAGGGCCCACTGACCATATGCCTGGGTGGCAAGACCAGGTGGAAGTGCCCATAAGCCTGTAAGTTAGGGGCAGGTCAAGGTGTAAAGGTCCCACCAGCCTATGACTGGGTGACAGGTCCAGGTTTATGGGTCCCATGTCCACATGCCTGGATGGCAGGTTCTGGTTTAAGGTCTCATGACCCTATGCTTGGAAAGCAGGTCTGATGCAAGGGCACATGACTTATGCCTGGATGGCAAGTCTATGTGTAAAGGCCAATGACCCTGTCTAGCTGGAAAGTCCACTAGGGTCCCAAAGACCCTATGCCTAGGTGGCAGGTCCAGGTATAAGGGATCTTCTTTTCCCTATAAGGGATAAAGGGACCAAGGATAAAGGGGACAGTAAAAGAGAGTTACAAATAAAAGGCAAAACGCAGTTTTAAAAAAAAAAAGGAAAAGGAAAAAGGATAAAAAGGCCCAAAGGGGCTGAATACAAGGAAACAGAGATTTCTTGTCATGTTGGTACATTAACCGGCATGAGGGTCAGGAACTGGGCTGTTTAGCTGATGTGGGCATCAAAGATTCACTTTCTTAGATACATTTCTTCCTAGGTATTTATTCATTTATATTTAGTAGTTAATATAAATTGGATATTTTTCTTGATTTTTTTCAGCTAGTTCATTATTGGTATATAGAAACTATTGGTTTTAAAAATATGTTTATCTTGTGTTCTACAACTTTTCTTAATTTGTTTATCTATTCTAATGGTCTTTTGGTGAAATAATCAGATTTTCTGTACATTGTAAGCCTTTCATTCTTCCCAAGTGCTAAGGGACAGAACCAGTGAAACTATGCTGAGTAAGCGCAGTAAAGCAGGCATTCTTCTTTTGTGCAACATGCACATTTAACTTTTAAGATTTCACTTGTTTTTTCTTAGTTGAGTACTGAAAAGTAAATGTGTGTACATTTAAAAGACATACAGGTTATCATTACATCAATCAGTTTTCTTAGGCTAAACTTAAATCAAAGTCCAAATAAGTGAATTGCAGCATTAAATGACCTTAAGTCTATCGAACTGCCACATTTAATGAACTTGTCTACATTGCAAAAGTATATCACATATACAGCAATAGATATAACAGCATACTTAGTTATTTCAGAATTTTTAACAGGTCTTTCCCAGTGTGGAGCAGGAAGAAACAAGTAAGATCATTATCACACATTTAGTTGCAGAATATGAAATTTAAAAGTAAAATTCAAGAGTCCCAGGTTGAAACAATAACTAGGTACTTTAGACAGTGGACTAGGTAGGGCTACATGATTCATCTTTTCCACTCAATGAAAGCTTCAGGGGAAAGACCCCTAAACTACTTATTGACCAACTCTTACTGTTTTTAAAACTAAGAATATCCCAAATCAAAGCCAGAGTCTTCTGTCACTCCAACACCAGATAAATATCTAGACACATCAGACACATCAAAAAAGTTTCAAAGATTAAGATTTTATACCAATTCCCTGTGTTGAAAATAATGATTGTGTTTTGCAAACTATTATACTAATAAAAATGATAATTATGGGTGAAGATCCACAGAAGTTATGAGAAAGCTGGTACTGTTTTAATGGGACACAACTCAATGACTGATGTATGTTTTTATTATACTTTCTATTTAGATGTTTTTCTTTCCTCTGTTCTTTGGTGCTGCTTGCCTTTCTGTCTCTCTTAAAGATCCCTTCAACTTTTTTCTGCAGTTCTGAGCTAGTGGTCACAAATTTCTTTAGGGATTCTAGGTCATGAAAAATTTTTACTTCTTCAATTTTCAGGGACAATTTTTCTGGTTACAACAACCTAAGTTGACACTTGCTATCTTTTAAAGCTTGATAGATTTTGCTCTGGGCTGTCTTGGCCTTTATAGGTTGCAGTGAGAAATCTGCAGTGATTCAAATGGGTTTGCCTTGGTAAATTAATGTATGATTTTCTCTTGTTACTTTTAATATTCTTTCTTTATGTTGAATATCTGCGGTTTTGATTATGAAATATTGTGGTGAGTTTCATTGCTGGTTGAGGTTATCTGGTCTTCTATACGCTTATTTTACCTGAAAATTAATTTCTTTTTCTAGATTTTGGAAAACTTCTTGCATAATTTCAGTGAGTAAATTCTTTATACCTTTGGTCCTGTCTTCTGCTCTTTCTCCCACACCTATAATTTTGAGGTTGGTTCTTTTAGAGTCATCCAGCAGCTGTTGTTTTCAGCTACTTTGCTCAGTTCTAATTTTGGAGTCATGCCTAATTATAGCATTTGATTGCTCAGCCTTGTCCTCAAGGTCTGAAATTCTGTCCTCACGATGTTCAAGTCAACTTTCAAAAGAGTTTTTCGTATCCTGAATTTCAGCTAGATTTCTTTTCAAAATTTCCTCTTCTCTATAAAAATGCTCTTTAATATCTTGCATTTCCTTATTTACCTCAGCCAACTTTTTATTTGTGGCTTCTGTGCTTAGTAAGCTTTGTCTCCATTAGGACCACTATTTGTTTAGTACGTTTTTCTTTAGTTCCTCTGATCATTGCTAGAATTTCTTTAAGAATATCTTGTTTGAACTGCCTGTTTGACTTGTTTATTTGCTTTTTGACTTCCTGTCTTATTTCAGGATCCGTGACATCAATGTTTAGGGTCTCAGGCATCTCTGTGTGTGTCCTGTTGCCTTATCTTCTCCCCAAGTTTCTGTTGTTGAGGTACTTCACTTTAAGTAGCTAAGAGATTTCTTTGAAGGAGTATAAGGGGGGGGGGGGGGGGTGACCCAACCTCTTCTGAGTTCTGTGCATGAAGTAAGCAGTCAGGAGGACCTAACAGTCTGATGGCCTCCGAGGTCTCATGATCACCCCCAGTCCCCTCGACAAAGCTCTCCCGTCTGTCCTGTCTTCCCTCCCCCTAGGGCAGGGCTCTCCACTCTCGGAGGTGCTCCCAGTACCCCCAAGCCATTCAGGGGTTAGTGCCCTTTTTCTCCTCTCCACAACTGTCTCTTGTGCCAGTTTCTTCCTAGGCTCTGATTAAGAGTGACTCCTAAAAACTTGTGCCTGGCTGAGCCTTCTCTGACTCTAAACAGTTTAGGCTTCAGCTTTTATTTTAAAATGCCTCCTGCCTACCCCACCATGGCTGCCAAGCATTGGTCTAGGCTCCAGGCGGCCTTTTTAGGGAAAGCTCACAGTGTGTTCGCAGTTTGCACTACATTTTGGGAGGCTGGGGCTATCAGATGCTGTCACTTTCCGCTTCTCCCAGATCTGCAGTTACCTCAGTCAGAGGTCCCAGGCTCCAGGCTTTCCTCCCTCTGAAGACGCTGGTGGCTCTGGGATAGAGAGGTGGCTTCCAGGGCTGCTGTTTTCCTCTGATTCCCATGTGTCCTCAGTATTTCTGACCTTCCCAGGATCTCCTTTCCATTGTTGGGGTGCTCCTTCCTCTCCTAGCTAAGTTGAATGGGCAGTTTTAAATTATATTCTCTACTTTTTAAGTGAGTCCACAAGGAGACAATGCACAACTGTGTTACTCAGCTGCCATCTTGCCTGGAAGTACTAATTTTTTTTTAATTTCTAAGAACAGTCACTGTTTCTCCTTTCTTCTGAATGATACTGGGTATCCAACCACCATACTCTACTACACACACACACACACACCCCACACACACACACACACGCATGCACACACACACACGCTGTGAAGACGTCCCTTGGCATCTTCACACTGGCACTTACTGCCTATCAGCCTCAAGCGCCCTCTACTGCTCTGCTCGCACACTGCATGTCCCAGCTCCTTTGCCCACTGGCAGCCTATGGATTCCTTTGTTATATTCTGAACACACACAAAAAAAGGGAAGAGATAAGAGGAACGGAGAAAGCAGCTTCTTTGGTTCAGCCCTCGTCTTTTTTCAGAATTTCCAAATGGTTCCCTTAGAGCAACCAGCAGCCTCCAGGGGCACTCCTCCTGAGAAGCTTACTTGCCAACCTACCAGAAACAAAAAACATAGCCAGGGTGGAAAAAAAAAAAAAACGCGTCAGGCTCCAAACCAAATAAGGCACTGTAGTGCCATCTCGTGCACATTGGCAGTACAACGCAAATCCAAGCTTTAGTAACCCCCAATACTAACTACATTTGTTGAATATCACAGATAAGACACTAAATATTTCAAAACATTTCCTTTTACAAAATGAGTTAAACCAAAAACAACTAAATAAATAACAAGTTTAGGGCAAAAGGTAGGAAGCACAAGTCAGTAAAATTATTTTTGTGTCTCTTGTGTGACCCAGCACAGCTCCTTAAATATAATAGATTTCCAAAGGTTCATATAAGCATTTTGAGTTTCTCTGCACTGTAAGGATCTCACTTGTTTCTTTCAGCAGCCCTCATTCTTTTATAAACTTTTTCTTATTCATTGTGCAATTTTTATCTAATTTTGTTTTTACAAATTTTCATCTTTCAGCATTAAATTGCTCAGTACGTCACAGAAGAAAACTGAAATTTTCACAATATATTCGAATTAAATCTCTCTGTTTTCATGTCTGGTAGTGAAACGAACTCGGTGCAGTGCGCCTGCGTCCTGTGTTGAGCTTCTCCACCGCTCCCGCCTGCACAGCTTGGCTTTCCGGGGTGGCCTTGGCTTGCACACTTCTTCGCCCTCGTTCCTTCCCGGCTGTGGCAACCTTCTCAGCCTTAAGAACCTTCCCAGGTGCTGACATGGCAACTCCGCTGGGCCTGGTACTTGGATGATTGATGAGCACAACTCTGACCCCTTGTGGGCAGCCGTCTCCCTTACCCAGAGTTCTCCCAGCCGATCAGGAAACTGGGCTTTGCCCTCTTCTTCTCAGTATCCCCCGACCCCCAACACATGCCAGTTAAACCGCTGAACCCCTGACACTCGTGCTCACTAATCTGAACTACGTAAAAGCTCTGTTCACCCCATAGTCACCCCTTCTATGCCCTTTCTGTAAGCCTTTCACGCCCATCCACGCCCTTGTGTCCTCACCCTTTATGTCTCTGTCTTTTTAGCCCTCCTTTCTCCTTTTTACCCCATAGCCCCACCCATTTATCGGTTATACATTATGCCTGGCTTTGCTCCCCACACATAGGGTCCTGGGGGACGTGAGTTCTCACTCCCAACTCTCTTGCTGCTGGTGATAATTTTGGTTGTGCTGGGGTCCTTCTACCCAACATGGAAAAGTCAAGGTTCATCTATGTATTTCTCAAATTTTTCTAAATTTTCTTTTTTAAAAACAACTATATGTATATTCTTTTGTTGATTCATAAGTGTTTTCAAATAATGCTCCCTTTTATTGATGAATATTAGTTATCTAGAATTATAGGTTTCATTCTAGCGCATTAACTCTTTGATCACTTCCGCCCTCCTGCTACCCTCATTTTTTCTCAATAACTCTCCTCTTCTTTAATAGTTTCCCTCTGCTTTCCTGTTATCTTTCTTCCCCTTGATTCCACATACGAAAGAAAATGTCAGACACTAGTGTATTCATATGCTAAGGGCTGCTTGCTAGCTCATGGGCTGTGGGAGAGGTATTTGGATTATGAGTGAGAGATCTCAATTCATCAAGTAGCTTAATCCATTTATGACACAATTTGATAGCATTATTGAGATGTGGTGGAAGATAGGAGGGGCTCAGGTACAGGGAGTGAGTCTTAGGGACATGATCCTGAGACTCTGTTTGACAATAGAAACACATGATACCCGCATTTGTACTTCAATGAAAATCTGTAGCTATGAACACACACATAAACAAAAACCACCAGAGCAATCCCAAATAAATGATCTAAAAATGCACCTCAGAGTCCTAGAGACACAAAAACAAGTCAAACCCAGAAATTAGTAGAAAGAAACTACAAGAATTAGAGAAGAAACTAATGAAAATGAAACTAAAAACAATACAAAAGACCAATAAATCGTAGAGTTGGTTCTTTGAAAGGATTAATAAGATTGATCAACCTCAAGCCAAACTAAATAAGATAAAGGAAAAATAACCCATATAAATGTAATTAGAAATGGAAGAGCTGTCTTAGTTACTTTTTTTGTTGCTGTGAGAAAAATACCCAGCATCCAAAACTTAAGGGAGAAAGATTTAGCTCATAGTTTCAGAAAGTCTCAGTCCATTTGTGGGAGGCTGGCAATGGCAGAAGCACACCGCAGAAGCACAACTCGGGAAATAGCAGTTTGCAGCATGGCAGACAGGAAGCCATGTAGGTAAGGAAGGGCAGAGCTACTACATATGCTTCCATGTCAGGCCTCAGGGTTCCACCCTTTTGAACCAAGCCCACCTCTTAAAGGTACGTGGTTTCAAAGGTAATTCACAACATCCAAATGTATGAGGTGTTTGGAAGCCATTCCAGATCCCAGCCATAACAATCAACCTCTGACCTCTGAAAAATTCATGTCTACTTTGTTATGCAAAGCATTCATTCCTTATCTAAGAACTGCCAATGTCATAACAGTTCCAAAGTTACTAAAAAAAAAAAAAAAATCACATTCAATGTCTCCTCTGAAACTCAAAGCAAACTCCTAGTGTGAGCTCCTGTGAAATTCAAAGAAAAGTGAAACTTTTTCAACATACAATGGCCCAGGGTAAACATTCCATCCCAAAAGGGAGGTGAGGAGAATAAAAAGCAATCTGACCAAAACAAGTTCTAAACCCAACAGCGTAAGTGGTAAATCCTGTATTCCTTTGTAAAGAACTTGAGGTAAACTGTGGTGAGATGTGAGCTCCAAATGGGTTTGGTGTCCTTTAATCTCATTTTTAGGCGAAGTCCCAAGGTGAGGCAAAACGTTGACACTTTTTTTTTTTTACCATGATATACATGGCTTTTAAAACAATTAAGTCCTCCTTATCATCTAGAACTTCTTGAGGGTGGCCTTTACATTCCACACTTCTACCAACATTCTGCTCTTCTTGACTCTGTCCAGAATATCCCAGCAAGCTCAGCTCACAGAACTCTAAAGCTTAACTAGCTGGCATCTTCAAAGCTCTCCAAACTTCTGCTGTAAGGCAGTTCCAAAGGCTTCCAAACCACATAGTCAGATAGAGTCACAACAACTTCACTATTGGTACCAATTTCCGTCTTCAGTTCCTTTCATTGCTGTGAGAAAATACCCAACACCCACAACTTAAGGAGGAAAGATTTATACTATCTCACAGTTTCAGAAAGTCTCAGTTCACTCACGGGCAGCTGGCAATGGCAAAACCACATGGAAGAGGTTGGACTTGGGGAATAGCAGTTCACAACATAGCAGAGAAGAAGCCAAGTAAATAAAAAGGTGGAGCTAGCAGATATTCTTCCAGGTCAAGTCTCAGTGCTCTACCACCACTGAGTCAAGCCCCAGTGTTCTGTCCCTTCCAGTCAAGCCCCAATCCTTAATAGAACATGGTTCCATAGTTTCTCCTCAACATCCAAATACAAGAGGCTTTGGCAGGACATTTCAAATCCAAACCATAACAGGGGATGAAATTACAATGAACACCACTGAAGTTCAGAGGATTATAAGAAACTAGTTTGAAAATTTATGCTTCAAGCAATTGGATAACTTGGAGAAAGTAAATAAATTCCTAGATAAAAATGAGATACAAAAAAATGAACCAAGAAGATATAAAAACCCTTATTAGGCCAACAATCAGAAACGAAATTGAGACAATAATAAAGGTTCTACCCACAAAAGTTGTCCAATATTTGAAGAAGTCACTGCAGAATTTTTCCAGATCTTCAGGGAAGAGCTATCACCAATACTTGTCAAACTTCCCATGAAACTGGAAGAAATAGAATGCCACCATACTCCTTTCTAGAAACTAGCATGACCCTGATTTCAAAACCACTAAACACTTGATAAAAATAAAAGAACTGTAGGCTAATTTCCTTTAAATACATGGAGACAAAAATCCTCAATAAAACACTTGTGCAGAGAATCCACCAAATCATTAAAAAAAAAAAACATACATGATGTCTATGACCATACCACTCTGAAGGTATCTGATCTCTTCTGATCATATACCATGATCAAGTGGGCTTCCTCCCAGGGATAAAAGGATGGTTCAACATAAATAAGCTAACTAATGTAATTACCACATAAACAAAAGCGACAACAAAAGATCACATGATTGTCTCAATAGATGCCAAAACATTCATTCCTCATTAGAGAAATAAACCTGGTGAAAATTAAGTATAAAAGGACCTTACCTCAAGCTGATTAAAAAAACATGATAATAAATCTACTGCCAACATTACACTGAAAGGAGAAAAATTTAAAACATTTCCTCTAAAATCACTCCTATTCAATATAGTACTCAAAAACCTAGCCTATCAGGGAATAGAATGAAATAAAGAGAGTATATATATTGGAAAAGAAGAAGTCAAACTACTTATTTGGGAGTGACCTGATTCTTCACAAAGGGAACCACAAAAACTCCACCAGAAAACTCTTAAGACTAATTAAGAAATTCAGCTAAGTCGGCGCACAACAATCAGTAGCATTCCTAGTAAGGAAATCAATGACAAAGAAATGAGAAAACCAGTCACACTCTTGGTGGACTCAAACACGAATTGCATACCTATAGTCAACTTAACCAAGGAAGTGAAGAACATCTACAATGAAAACTATATAGAGGACTGATATATAGACTATACAAGAACTGAAAAAAAATATGCTCCCAAAAATAAAAATCACAATTTAAAATTAGACAGTTGAAATGAATAGATAGCTCTCATGATGATGGTGTTGCAGGGGCTGTCACAGCGGACCAAGGGGCTCTGTCACTTGAGTCCCTCTATAATGGGAGCAAGTTCTTTACATGTTTCTTGTTTTAGAGAATATTGCCTCTGATGTGAGAAAAAGTGTCTTTTAAGGCAATCTTAACAAGCACAGAAGTTCCCACCTGTCCTTGTAAGGCCGAAACCTGAAGACTGGCATTCATAACCATTGGTGACAGAGGCTTCTGCCACTTCCCTGCAACACTGGGAGTGTTGTCCTGCTCTCGTTAGCAATCCCTCTGCAGGAGAAGGGCGAGAATCCCAAGAATCACACAAAAAAGAGAGAGCAAGTAAGTAGTCCAGAGGCATCAGAGGGGAGGAGCAAAAAATACCTGATATGCCTCAAACAATGGTTGAAGACTTTGAGAGTTGGTCCCCAGATTGGATAGCATTGATCAGCTGGGATCAGTGTCTAGTAAAAAAATAATTTGGGGGGCTGGAGGAATGGCTCAGTGGCTAAAGCACTTGCCTAGCAAGCACTAAGTCAAGCTCTAAGTACCCAAGTTGATTGTTGAATTCCCCAGCTCCACATAAACCGGGCATGGTGGTGCATGCCTGTAATCCCAGCACTCGAGAGGCTGAGGCAAGACGATTGCCGTGAGAACAAGGCCAGCCATAGTGAGTTCAGGACCAGCCTGGGCTACACAGTGAGACCCTGTCTCAAAAGAAAAAATTAATTTTGATGCTTCATTATTTAATGTTACCTGTGGCTCCATGAGGACAACATGAAGGTGACCTAGAGCCCATTGGGGTTCTCTGGACAGCATAAGTCCATTTCTACCACTATATTCTCCTTTACGTGGGGTTTTCAGTTGTGTGTTCCCACAAGCTGGGCATGGGCAGGCATCACCTGTGACCTTAGCCTCGACACATGTAGCATTTCCCCTTGTTTTTCTTTTTTGCCCTGTAGGCATGACGCTTTGGCCAGAGGAATTGCCTTTTGCTTTGTCCATTAATTTTTCTCCCTTTTCTGTTCAACCATATTATAAAAGGTCTCTATTGCAACCTTTAACTGGTCCCCCAAGCTGTTACCTGGTCCCAGACCCATTTTTAAAAGCTGTTTATAAATGTCCAGAGTTGCCTGGATTATAAATTTGTCCTTTAAGTGTGTTCTCCTGTATGTGTATATGGACACATTAGTATGTTTGTTCATAATATCCTTAAGCCTTTGCAAAAAGTCATTGATATTGATCCTTTCACCCTGAATTACTTCAAGCAGCCTGAAATAACTGAGGGGCTTAAGCCCAGAGTGACAGAATCTTAACATAATGCACATAATAAAATGGCTTATGAGTCTTCCTCCTCTGGGGCATAAGGGTTAGGTGTGGGGAGCAGTCACAGGACACAGCCTCTCGTGCTCTATGGTGCATGCCACCAGTTTCTGAGAAGACAATCGGACCTTCATGCCTCACCCAATCTAGTTCAAATTGACCCCATAATTTCCAGTATATTCTTCCTTGGACTGAATGTGCAACAGGACAACCTGTTATTTTCTAAGTAATAGGAGGCGCAACTACAAAGCCAGTGGTGCAGCACTTCCAGGAGGGTGTGGGGTACATAAAAATATAAGCAAGTGCTCCTTGGAAGGTCTCCCTGTTCCTCACACATTCTTTTCTTCCATATCCTTACAAATTCTACAACTCTAATGGAAATTTCAGATTTCCTTAAGTAAGATGAGGCCCCCACATTCTCTCCATCTCAGGGAACTAGATCTCTATAATGGTAGAGAAGGGATTAACTAGGGCTAAAGGAGAAAATTCCTTCCGTGTCTCAAGGCTTCCTCTAAAAAGCAAGAGCAAGGTGGTACTGGCCTCCTGCAGACCCCAAGATCCCCAAGGAGGGATAGTGGAGTTTGGCCCTTTTTGTGACAGAGAATTGCCATTTTTGCCACTGCCTCCCAAAAGAAGTGAAAAAAGAAACAAATCTAATTAGCATTTCATTCCAAGACAAAGGACAATCCTCTCTGCCACATCAGGAGTATTGTGATTTGGATCTCGAGTGTCCCTCACAAGTCTCATGTGTTTGGATATTAGAATTTATCTGTGGAACCATGTGCTGTTAGGAGATGAGGTCCTGGTCTGGGCATGTGGTGAGTTACAGGTGTGTAGTAAAGGACAGGCATGTGGTAAGTTATACATTACAGGCGTGTGGTGAATTAGGGGCTTAAACCTGGGGGAAGCAGAACTCTGAGGCTGGACCAGAAGGGATGTGTGACTGGGACAGGACCCAGAAGGATATAAGCTAATTCCTCCTAAACTTGGCTTCTGGTTTTCAAATGCCATGAAGAGCTACCTCTGCCTCTCCTATGTGCTTCCATTATTGCCAGCCACCCATGAATGGACGGACCTCCTGAAACTGTAAGCTAAAATAAACTTTCTCTCCCCAAATTTGTGCATGTCAAGTATTGAGTCACAGCAATGAAAAGCTACCTGAGGCAGAACGACACCAAGCACAGCGGCCTGGACACCTTGGACAGGACAGTCAAACAAGGGAGTCACTAAAGACATCAGAGTGAGTGAAAGAGGTGCAGAAGCATTACACTCATCTCAGACTTACAGAGCACAACCTCTCCTCACCCAGGGCACCAAAGGTGCTACCAGGAGAGCTGCCAGGCCCCAGGCTCACTGGCCACGGGCAGATGTTGATGGAGAGTACATAGGTTGTGGTTCTTGTTCAGTGTCCAAAATATTAGCAGGTTTCATTTAAAAAGCAGGATGGAATAGAAACCTCCCATACAGAGTGACTCAAGGGTGAGAAGGGCCCACCCTCCTAGCGCTGGAATGCTGGCTCTCTTCACCCTGTGGCTGTTGTCAACCTTCGCAGCTGCAATTTTGCACGTTAAGTAGCCACGGCTGCTTTCTTGAAGTTGACAAGTAAGGTGAGCCAACTATCTCTCCTTACAGGAGGCAACCCATTCCTTGGAGTAGATATGCAGGACACTTGGCCACTGTGGAAAGGGTGGTTTTTGACACTTGAGTGGCCTGGCAGCTGTTCTCTTATCTGCAAACTGTATTTTTCAGAAGGGAGAAGTGGCTTTATTAGAATCTTTGCCCAAGGTGGCTAGACTTTTTCTATTAGTAAAAAGAATTGATCATAGTTATTTTTCTGACCGTTATCAACCCTTAAGTGTTCAAACTCCAACTCATATCTAATTAACAACCTCACAAAATAAGCCCAAACTTTCCCTTTCTAAAGTCTTTAGTTGCATATAAAATTAGCTAAAATTAGCTCATTCTCCACTCTACTGGTAATAATATTTTCCCATATTTACATTAACTTCTACATGCACAGGTAACATACTAATAGGTAGTCTTCTTTAATATATTATATATATATATATATATATATATATATATATATATATAGTATATATACATGGCTGTTGGAATGGCTCATCAGTTAAAGCAGTTACCTAGCAAGTGTTAAGTCAAACGTCAAGTACCCGAGTTCAATTCCCCAGCACCACATAAGCCATGTAATGGCACATGCCTATAATCCCAGGAGGCTGAAGCAGAAGGATTGCTGCGAGACCAAGGCCAACCTGGGCTCCATAGTGAGTTCAGGACCAGCCTGGGCTACAGACCAAGACTCTGTCTCAAAAAAATAAATAGATAAAAATAAAAATATATAAAATTGAAGATTTGTCATCCCTACCTGTCTATCTTTCTAGGCACTAGAAGTAACCACTGGCTTTAGGCTCATGGGTATAAAGGTTTAGGTCTGAAATGTCCCACTTTGGACAGTGAATGGGTTACAGGGAGCTATACCCACCAATAGAGTCATCCATTAATAAATGTGCTATTAGTAAAATGTGCTGTTAGAAGGCAGGGCATCATGGAGGGGCGTCAAGGGAGTATGGCATAGAAAATTATCTTTCTGCCTCCAGGTCCTATCTCTTTCTGCTTCCCAGCCACCATGATGTGGGCAGCTGTCCTCGGTGCTACTCTTTCCACATACCCTTCTGCCTTGGAGCCAGCCAATTGTGGACTGAATCTTCTAAAAGTGGAAGCCAAAACAATTCTCTCCTGTA
The DNA here is from genome assembly GCA_004027205.1 of Ctenodactylus gundi. Classification (NCBI taxonomy): domain Eukaryota; kingdom Metazoa; phylum Chordata; class Mammalia; order Rodentia; family Ctenodactylidae; genus Ctenodactylus; species Ctenodactylus gundi. The sequence continues at coordinate 133,105 of PVKB01002323.1, forward strand.
AGTTTCAGGTGTGGGATATTTTGTACCAGCAATGAAAGTGACTAAGGCAATGTGTATGCCTAAAGACCTTTTTTCTATATAATCATAGAAAACCCAGCTGCTTTTTTGGTGTTTCATATATAGAAAGCCATGATATACATATTGTTCTCTAACTTTTTCACCCAACCATATATCTTGAGAAGTTGTTCACACAATTCTGATTGTTCACTTGTCGCCACTTGGCTGATCGTTGTCTTAATGCATCACTTTAGATTGCTCTTGAATGTTTGCTAATACAAACAACACTTCAGTGAATACCTTCTTATGTGACCACTGACTGTGGTGCCCCTCCAGCCAAGCTGACTAGCTAAAAAATATTTTTATAGGATTTATACTTACATAAGACATAACTGAGGCCCAGGTTTCTTTCAGGACCTCAGGATCCTGCTAATTATCTTTTTCTAACCTGCCTCCCCGTATTTCTATGTAAATGCCTAGTGAGCTCTTTACTTCACCAGGTAAGCTCCTTTTCAACATCACCACACAGGAGCACATTACTTCCCGATGATGTTGTAGCAAACAATATTGAAAAAATGTCCATACATACACAGATAATATTGAGCCATCAGCTCAAGATTAAAGAGTCATAGAGCTGAGTCTTTGAAAGAATTAATACCCAAGACAAATTTCTAGCTAAATTCACCAAGAAAAGGAAAGAAAGGCATAGATTAGAACACTTAGAAACAAAAGGGTGAAATTACAACAGACTGCAGAAATTCAGAACATTATAAGAAATTATTTTGAACACCTATATTCTAACAAATTTGAGAACTGGGAAGAAATGGTTGACTTCCTAGATACATATAAAATACCAAAATTAAATGAAAAACACATAAAAATCTTGAACAACCCCATTACACACAAAGAAATTGAAGCAATAATAAAAGCTCTTCCTACAAATAAAAGTCCAGGACCAGGTAGATTCATAGCAGAATTTTTCAGTACTTCAGGGAAGAACTAACTCCAGTCCTCCTCAAACTGTTTCATAAAGTAGAAAGTGAAGGAATGCTACCAAACTCATTTCTTGAGGTTAGCATCACACTAGTCCCAAAACCAGACAAAGACTTAACCAGGAAGGAAAATTACAGACCAATATCCTTAATGAATATAGATGCAAAAATCCTCAATCACATTCTGGCAAACAGAATCCAACAAGTAATCATCAAGATCATACACCATGATCAAGTGGGCTTCATCCCTGAGATGCAAGGTTGGTTCAACATATGAAAATCAATCAATGTAATACACCATATCAACAAAGACAAAAACAGGAACCACATGATAATCTCAATTGATGCAGAAAACGGCTTTGATAAAATCTAGCACCCCTACATGATAAAAACTCTGAGAAAAATAGGTATAGAAGGGCCCTACCTAAAACTTGTAGAAGCCATATATGCTAAACCCACTGCAAATATCATAGTAAGTGCAGAAAAATTGAAATCGTTCCCTCTCAAATCGGGAACAAGACAAGGCTGCCCACTTTCACCACTCTTACTCAACATAGTCCTTGAAACACTTGCCATAGTAATCAGACAAGAAAATCAAATAAATGGGATCTGCATGAGAAAGGAGGATGTCAAACTATCCTTATTTGCAGATGGTATGATTATCTACGTGGAGGACCCCAAAAACTCCACTACAAAATTCTTGGAAAAAATAAATAATTTAGCCAAATTACAGGCTACAAAATCAATACTAAAGAAATCAATAGCTTTTCTCCACACTAACAATGAACTTACTGAGAAAGAACTCAGAAAAACAATTCCATTCTCAATAGCACAGCAAAAAATTAAATACCTAGGAGTATACCTAACGAAGGAAGTGAAGGACCTATATAAAGAAAGCTACATTACATTGAAGAAAGAAGTTATCCATGACATCAGAAAACGGAAAGGCATCCTCTGTTCTTGGATAGGCCGAATAAATACAGCCAAAACTACTATACTGCTGAAACTGGTATAAATTCAGTGCAATTCCTATCAAAATACCAATAATTTTTTCAAAGAACTTGAAACAATAATCCTTAAACTCATATGGAACCAAAAGAAACCTAGAGTAGCCAAAGCAATGCAAATAACAAAACTAGGGAAGGAGACATTACACTACCAGACATCAGGCAACAGTCGTAAAAACAATTTGGTACTGGCACAAAAACAGACAGGTAGACCAGTGGAACAGAATTGAGGATGCAAAGGCAAACCCAAATACCCTCAACTACTCAATATTGGATAAAGGAATCAAAAGCATACACTGAAAAAAGGACAGCCTGTACAACTAATGGTGCTGGGAAAACTGGACATTCACATGCAGAAGAATGAATCTAGTCACACACCTATCACCATGCACCAAAATCAAATCAAAGTGGACCAAAGACCTAGACATTAAAAGTCAAACACTGAACCTTCTAGAAGACAAATTAGGCAAATATCTAAAAGACATAGTGTAGGCAAAGACTTTCTTAATAAGACACCAAAAGCAAAAGAAATATCCCCATTATCAACAAATGGGGTCATGTCAAATTAAAAAGTTTCTGCACAGCAAAGGAAATTATCAACACTGTAAAAAGAGAACCAACAGACTGGGAAAAAATATTTACCACGAACACCTCAAATAAGGGACTCACAACCAGAATACACAGGGAACCAAAGAAAAGTAAGCCCCCAAAAATCAAGGACCCTATTGAAAAATGGGCAAATGAAATGAAGAGGTAGTTAACTCAGGAAGAAATTCAAATGGCCAATAAATACATGAAAAGATGTTCAACAACCCTAGCCATAAGAGAAATGCAAATCAAAACATCACTAAGATAACATCTCACTCCAGAGAAATTGGCCTATATCAACAACTCAAATAGCAATCAGTGCTGGTGAAGCTGTGGGGAGAAAGGAATCCTCCTGCATTGCTGGTGGTAATGTAAATTCGTACAACCACTTTGGAGAGCAGTATAGATATTTCTCAAAAGATTGGAAATAAATATCCCCTTGGATCCAGCGATACCTCTCCTGGGAATATTCCCAAAAGAGGTCATAACAGCACATAACAGAGATACATGTATACCCATGTTCATAGCAACACAACTAACAATAGCTAAAATATGGAAGACACCAAAATACCCATCAAGAGACCAATGGATACACAAATTGTGGTATTTATACACAATGGAATACTATGCATCTATGAAGTCCAACAACATGGAGGCTTTTGTAGGCAAATAGATGAAACTTGAGAACATCATGCTTAGTGACCTGAGTCAGAAACAGAAGGCAAAACATCGAATGGTCTCTCTGATGTGAGAAACCCAGATCACAGCTATCTCATGGAACTTAAAGTGAAAAATAAAGAGAACCAGGGATTGAGGGGTAAGGAGAAGGTCGAAAGGAGATCAGGGAAGGTGTTGTTACCTTGACAAGATATGTACGTGCACAAAATACTCAAGATCAATGTAAACCTAAAATTTTGCACTTATACTTATCAATAAAAATGGGAAAAAATGTTCAGTGAACTTAAAGAACACACAAGTAAGCTTAAATAACATATTGAAGTAACAAAAGAAATACAAAATCTGAATGATCAAATGGTCAAATTTGTTAAATAATTTAAAATTATGAAAAGAAATCAAGTGGAAATTAAGTATATGTAAAATTCACGACTTGAGCACTAGAGGAAGAGGCATCAGAGCTGCAAGAGAAAGGTAATGCCCTAAACCAACAGAATGCCATGGAAGGTGAATCCAATGACCAGTAGGGGAAGAAAACCTAAGAGTTACAGAAAATTTAAAAACTAGAATTTGATTCAAAAATATAAAAATTTTATTCACCAAAATCATAAGAGAACATTTCAGATCTAGAGAAAGAATTCAATGTACTTCTTGAAGTACAAGAGGAATATAGAACCTCGTATAGCCAAGACCAGAGAAGAAACTCTCAATGACACATCCTAATCAAAATTCCAGATACCGGAGAGATCTCACAACAATTATCCTTCAAACTTGATGGAGAATAAATATTTTCCGTGATAAAGAAATTCATGGCCCTTCCTTAGACCAATATTACAAAAAATACTTAAGAGAATCCTTGACAGAGACAAGGAGACTACAGCACCAAGAAGCCCAAGGAAAGTATACATCCAATGGAGACAGCAGTTAAACAATGGGCAAAAAAAAAAAAAAAAAAACAAACAGATCATTGATACTATTACAATAATTCCTCACAATGGGAATGATCCTAACTTGCCAGTCAAAAGACACCAACCAGCAGATTAAATCATGCAAGAGACACACCTTTTTCACAAAGAAATCATAGACCGAAAGTGAAAAGATGGACCTAATGCTAAATTCAAGTGGAGCCCAGCAGCAAGCAGGAGCCACTATCTTATTTCCAGACACACCAGACTTCAAGCCAAAACTGATTAAAAGCAAATAATCAACAGAAAAATATAACAATTAAAAGTACACACACCTATTCTTTTTTGGTGCATCTAATTTCATAAAACAAAAATTAACAGACACTAAGGACAGATAGGTCCAAATGCAATCATAGCAGAGGAATTTAATATCCCACTTTCACAAATAGATAGGCTGGGCAAACAAAAAATTATTTTATTATAAATATCAGAGTTAAACCATACTCTTGAATAAAAGTACTAATCAAAATCTACTCAGTGTTTCAGCTGACAATAGATACAATTTTTTATTCACCATTACATGAAACTTTTTCCAAAACAGATAATAGATAACAACTGTAACCTTGTACAGTTTTAACAATTGTAATCTTTGGCATGTTTAAATAAATTTAAAAGAATTGAAATAATTCCCTGAATTATATAAGATCATAGGAAATAAAAGTATCAATTAAAAAAACAAGAAACTACATAAACACATGGACATTAACTAATGCAACCTTAAACACAAATCCATGAGTCAAGAAAGAAAACAAGGAAAACATTTAGAGGTTCAGAGAATCCAAAAGAAACACAGCATACCAAAATCTCTGAGACACAACAAAAAAAGTTCTAGCAAGAACGTTCACAACTGTGAAGGCACACATTGAAAGAGTAGTGCAATCCCAAGTAACCTAATTATTCATCCCAAAGTCCTTTAAAAATGAGAGCAACTCAAATCCAAAAGTAGGAGAAAGAAGAAAATGATAAAAATCAGTGCATAAATTTGAAAACAAAAAATATAAAGGATCAATGAGTCAGAGTTGGTTTTCAAAAGAGTAAATGAGATTTATAAATCTCTAGTCACACTTACCAAAAGAAAGAAATGGAAAAATCTATATCAATAAAATGAGAAATGAAAAAGGCAAGAATCACAATGAACACTAAGAAAATACAGAGAATTATATGAAACTATTTTAAAATCTTATATTTTAACAAGTTAGAGAAAATAGGAGAAATTGATAACTTCCTAGATGTATATGAATTACCAAAATTGAACCAAGAAGATATAAAAACCTTGAATAGACAGTAACCAGTAATAGTGACAGTAATAAAAATGTACTAAGTGAGCAAAGCTCAGGACCACATAGACTGACTGAAAAATTTTGCCTGTACATCAGGTAAGATCTAACATCAATACTTCTCAAATGCATTGGAAAAGAAACACTGTCCAACTCATTTCTGATAGCTATCATTACCCTAATACCAAAACTAGGTAATGACTTAACAACAACAACAACAACAAAATTAAAGGTCAATTTCTTTAATGACCATAGATGTAAAAATTCTCAACACCATATTACTAAATAAAATGCAACAACTTATCAAAAAAGTCATACAGAAGTCAAAAAATGTTACATATCACATAAACAGGAGCAAAAAAATTACATGATCATCTCAACAAATGAGGAAAAAGTTTTTGACACAACCTAATATCTGTCCATAATTTTATTTATTTATTTATTACAATATTTTTCTCAAAAATGTTACTTGTATTTTGTTGGATTTTAAGTGTATTAGTAACACATTGTGCCAGTCAGCATAGTGGTGATAATATCGATCAAGAATCTACCCCAACTTTGAAGTTGCAAAGCAACATTAAATCCAGCTCGCACTCCCACAGAACAGTTGGGCATTGGCTGGCCTAAGATGGGCAGTATAGAGCTTGGGCTCACATCCTCCTAGGATCAACTGACTACCAAACACATTCTTCCCATGGAGATGGTAGGAAAAAAAAGTGAGTGGAAATAAGTGGTATCCCTTAAGCTAAAGATTCAGAACTGTCCACATCATTTCTACACCTTGACTGTAGGGTTCTCTGTAAATATCTTGCTAAGCCTGCACTTTGTGGGAATCTTGTGGCCTAGCTTGTCCTTGGTAGCTCGGGGCTGTCTTGCCTGCCTCAGAATGCTGAAGACAGGAGTTTAAATCTTCCCAGAGATAGAAGGGGAGGGCACAACACGTTCTCCCAAAGAAGAGCTCTGTTTTCAAGGCCTTTCTCAGTCCTCTAACACCACCCCTCAGACGGTAAGAGTGCCTAAATGCTTTACCTTGTTCTGTGAATTGCCGTGAAGGCATTCTGTGCTCTGCTTTCCTTCAGCGAATATCTGAGGAGTCTTGAGAGTTGCGCTTGATCGCCTTGAGCCCTCTGGTTGGCCTTGTCCATCGGACAAGGTCTCATCCTTCGACATCAACGTCAGTGACCGCGGATGGGGGCAACAAAGAGGCAACACTTGGCCAAAGGAAATCACAGATAGAGGAAGACACAGGATGCCTTTCACAGGAAGAATTGCAAGTTTACGTTGGGAGAGGAGGCAGTGGGGTTATAGGCAGTCAGGGATACAGGGTTTCTCAGAAATAAAGAGTTTACTGGAAGGCAGGTGGCTATAAGTCAGTGACAGCCAGCCCATAGCTGACCACTCCCTAGAACTTAGCTAAAAGACAATCTAAGACCTTTAAGGGGGAAGTAGTTAAGAGTGGGCTGCAGCAGCTGGTTTAAGGGTGAATGAAGAACCTAGCAACCAGCCTAGTAACCAACTGCTTAGCATAGGACAGCCCCTTACCCAGCTGCATAATAAAAACCCCTAGACAGTGAGCCACATAGGCAACCCACATTTCCGGATCCCTCCTCTGGCTAGCAGAAGTTCTACTGGGAAAACCGCCTTTCCAGGTCCCCTTCTGGCTAGCAGAAGCTGTACCCTATTTTTCTTTCCCCTTTGTAAGTTTCCCAATAAAGCCTTTTCTTCACCACCTGCCTCCCATCTTCGGGACTTATTGCTCAACCTGTGGAGACATGAACTCCAGCCCGGAGGCCTGGTGGAATCAGGGCCTGACACTGCAGTGACTAACATATTTGGAGGCTGGTCCTGAATATTGGAGGCAAGAAAAGATAAGTGGAAGCCTAATCTCTCTCCACAGCCCATTTTCTGTTTCCGCGATGACTAACAACATGACAAAGGATATCGAAAAGGGAGGGAAGGACGTGGATGTAGGGAAGTATGAGGAGTCATGAGGCATTCGGCAATTTGTCATGGACTGCATTGTATTAAAATGCTCTTTGAAATTCTTTTTTTTTCCTCCACTAAACAGATGTACATTCAACCCTAAAAATTTATGGGAGAAATATTGTGCAACGTGACTGTACAAGCATGGAAGCATCCAAAACAACAAAGAAGGGCTGAAAGAAGAGGCCAGCGCTGAGCACCTGAGCTCACAAGCCCAGGGATTTGGGACCCTGACCTCAACAACATCCTCCTAGAACCTATAGAGAAGAAGCACCTAGAACCATTGCTGCTGTTGTGACCCTGATGTTAGCTTCCTGGAACCAGGCTGTGAAATGACATAACTCAGACTGCCAGTATACCAAAGTGACTCCATTTTGTGGTGATGATGCTATTCAAGTCATGTATTTGCTGTGTGCGAGTTTACTGTGTAAGTTAAAATTTACTTCATAAGTCAGTTTACTGTGAGTTCACTTATGCACTTCTCAGAATGTCTCTGGAGTCTTATAAGGGCAGACAGTTAACCTCTTCCTCATCCTTGACTCCATGATGGCAACCTGCTGAGAGTTGCATATTTTGCACCAGAAACAGCCTGCCGAGAACAACAGCTAGGTGTCAGGTGTTAGTTCCTATGTAGTAATGTATGCGATGATGTAAAATCCTGTATGTAATCTTTGCATAAAGCTTGCTGGGGGCTGCTCTCCTATGACTCAACCAGAGTAATAATACCTCAGTGGTAATGATTAAAAAAAAGCCTTACCTTACCTCAGTAGGCGTTTGGTGGTTTCTTAATTCCGACATATAACACTGTCACCCACAATTTAAAAAAAAAAAAAAAAAAGAAAGGAAGAAGTGAAAGAAAAGCATACAAGAAAGAAACCTCGTCTGGGAGCAGTTAATTCCTGAGGGTTTTAAGTTCTCTACTGTAAAAATAGCAGAATTAACTTATGTTTACTTTACAACGGCATGAAGGATAATATGATGAGCTGCAAATGGATGAGCTCTGAACAATTGGATCTAGAACACGATTTCTGTTTTTATTTCTGCTTTTTGTTTGTTTGAAACAGTGTCTCACCACTCAGTCCATCTTAGGCTCGAACTCATAATCCTCCTCCCTCACCTCCCAAGTGCCGCCATTGCAGGGATGCGTCACCACACAAACATCAGGGCACCAATTCTTACCCTGGGTGATTTTTGTTCCCTAATAAAATATCTGGCAACCGCTGGAGACATTTTTGATTGTGACCACTGTGGACAGAAGATATGACTGCCATCTAGTGGTAGAGGCCACAAATGCATAGGATGATCCTCCAAAAACAAACAAAAATTATCTGGCCCAAAATATCATTATTTCAGAGACTGACAACCCTTGCTAGAGTGGCAACCATCGTGCACTGCCAGAAACAGGGAAGGGGGGAATTCCAGAACTGGAGATTTTCAACACAAAAGCCAGGACAGGCCTGGGTTATTACAAATAAAAACAAGGGGCAAAAAAAAAATGTCATAATTGTGGACAGATGTAAGGATCTAACTATACTCTTTATCACCACAGGCCACTTCACAGCTCCTTCACAGGGAGTTTCATATGGCAACTTTTAAGAAAATTTACCTTGTTTGGAGAGAATATTTCTTAAATAAAAGCTGAAGTTAGGATAGTATCTTCATAATTTTTCAGTTAATAAGTGAACAAAAGATGAACTCATTACAAAGTATACATTTACCAAAATCACAACTATAAGTTTGTTAAGAGGCGTATTGTACAAAAGTTATACCTTAATAAGCCTGACTTCAATAAAATCCTCTCTGTTATGGAAATCAGTATATGGAGATTTCTCAGAAAATTAAAAACAGCCTCCTTGACCCAGCTATACCTCTTCTCAAGGTCTTCTGAAAGAGTCAGAGGTGTCATATTCCATGATGCGTGAGAGCCCGTGATCACAGCAGCACAACAGCTCACAACAGCTAAAATCTCCCAAGGAGCTTAGATGTCCATCAGCAAATGAATGGAGAAAGAAAGTGAGGTATGCCCGAGCAGCGGAGCCCTGCTCTGCCATAAAGATAAATCTGAGACATTTGTAGGAAAATGGATGCCTCTTAAGACAGTTATGCTCAGCAAAGTGAAGCGCGACCTCTCGGACGTTTTCTTTGGGTACCTCCCCCAGGAGCTCCTTTCATAAAGGTGACCCAGGCTTTCTTTGTCGTTGCCTGGCCTTTATCTTCGTCCATGGCAAAACCTTTCAGCCATCACACACCTCTGTATCCTTTCCTGTATGAATGTAAATTCTCAAATAAACTATATGATAACATAAGATGGTTAAAACCTTCTGATGAAGCATTTTGGAAAAGTTGTCAGCAATTTCAAAATCCTTGCCCCAGCAAATCTTGTTCTAAAAATATGTCTAAAAAAGTAACCTAGGATGTGAGAAATAATATTTAAATATCGTTTCATTTCAGCATTTACGTACAATCTAAATTTATGGCATTGGTTAACTCACATGCAGAAGGATCACATGATTTCTACTCTGCACCCATCCAGATGGTGCACACTAGGAATATTTAATGAAAATAAGTATACCCAATAGAAGAAAACCAAGTTACAAAAATGATATAGAGGTCTATTTTATGCATATTGTTAAATGAAAACAAATTTATCTAAATCAGCTTCCATATTTGAATGATAAAAATTTGGCCCAAAGTGGCATCTGCATATACTGAATTGCAATTGCATCCTAGCTTGGCTGGTAAACAAACTGTAACCTAATTTAAGAATATCCTCCGGGCTGGGGATGTCACTGGCTCCAATGAGGCCCTGAGCTTAATCTCCCAAGGAGGAAGAGAAGAAACCTTTGTACTCAAGCAATTGAGTCATCACTGAGCTTCAGCCCATCACAAAGGCTAAGGTCAGGTTGTTGCTGTGTGTTACTCTTTTTCTCTAGCTGTAAAAATAATATGGACAAGTGATAAAGTAAGGTCTTTTTTTTAACTATGTGTATGTTTTTGTTATTTAAAGCCCACCATTTGGCTTAGTCTAAAGATATGGTAACAAGCAATTTCTTTTCCACTAAAGATACAGATGACCAGTCAGTTTCAGGAAGGGGCAGTCCAGCACAGCTGTTTATAAGGCAGTCCAAAGACACGAATATGACTCCATCTTAGATCTGCAATGCTACTTAGTTCTAAAACTTTCCTTACTCGAGAAACTTTGTGGCATTTAAGTAGTTTCAGGTTTGTTTTCTTTCTGTTTTTGTTTGTTTGTTTGTTTTGCTGACAATGGGGAGCAGCCAGAGAGAATAAAAATTAAAATATTAACATTGGTTTTGTTCTCTTGGTAATAAGTGATTTCTCTTTTTATTCACATTTTATAAAATTTAATGAATGTTCATAATTTTATTTTTTAAAAATGCTCTCACGTGTTCTATTCTTGTGACCATTACTCATGGTAGGACATGAGTGGATTAAGAAAAGCCTGGCAGACTAGCAAAGCGCCCCCTGGGTGTGACTGGGTATGACTGACCTCAGGCCAGCAAGGTGAAGGTGGTAACCCTACCCTGGCTGGATAACACCAACTTGTAAGCTCATAGCTGGGCCAAAGAACTGCGGTCCTCCTGAGCAGATGCAGGCTTGTGTCCCCAGTTTCTTCAGCATTCTGAAGCAAGGCACTGAGGACCCTCCAGGGAGCTCCCAGGCCTCTGAGCTTGGACCTGTGCTGGGTCCTTGGCCTCTCTCCTGTGGTTTCCATCTTCTCGGCTGAGTAGCTGCTGGCTTCGCCTGCCTCAGATCCTGCAAACAGCCGTTTCAGACCCTCTCACTTTGGATCCCACCCGTCTATCTGAGGAATCCCCTCCCACTTATACAATTCTTTTCTATTGATTCTGTCCCTCAGAGGAGCTCTAACTGATACATCTGTTATAGAAATTAACGTTGGGGCCCTCAGGGCCCGGGAGCCTCAGCATTGCTGACCTCGGCCAAGTTCCTTTACCGTTTGACTGTTTGGAATTCCAGGGGCTGCTTGTTTACTCAATTTGAGTCACGTGTTGTTTTGACCGTTTGCGGTTTGGATCAGGTGTGGAAAAACGTGACTGTTAATTAGTGGGAAGGCAAGGAAGGTATAAAAGCAAGTCTGTAGAAAATAAAGTGTCTTTTGCAGTGACCCTTGCAAGAGTCCAGTTTTCTTCAATCCACACTCCCCCTCTCGAGTTCTCATTGACTGACTGAGTGGGCTCGGTCAAATTAATGTTTACTAAAAAATATTCTATTGGATAAAATAACATTGGGGGCTAGGATTTCAACATAGGAATTTTGAGGTTTTTGTGTTTTAATTTATGTACTTAATATATTTATTTATTTTTTGAGACAGGATCTCACTCTGCAATCCAGGCTAGTCCTGAAATCATTGTGGAGCCCAGACTGGCTTCCAACTCAGGAAATCCTCCTATTTCACTCTTCTAAATGCTGGGATTACAAGTGTGGGCTCAGTGTATGTGCTACTGGGAAATCAAACTAAGGGCTTTGTGCCTGGTGGGCTCTAACTGCTATGCTATTTCTCCAGCCTTGATTTTTTTATCATAAAATTATTCTTTTTATTTTTGTATGTTTGTGTTATGTACTAATTACATTCAACATGGGAAACACTTTGCTACCAGGAAGTGGGACCGGATGCTGTGAGGTACAGTTTCCTCACTTTTCTTGGCTCACCTGTCCATGATGAGAGAGACATAGAAATGGCTGTACAGAAGTGTAGGTAGGACGTACTGTGTAGTGGGTGAGAGAGAAGGTGGGTGCAAAGCAAAGGCATCTACCCAGATAGGGATGTAAGTCTTCAAGCAAGATGGGCAGTGCCACGAAGGGGTCTTCATCAAGGGCAAGTATGGATACACTCAACATTTTTACTTAGAAGTTACTCTGGGATTCTGACATGTCTTCCTATCCTTTCCAATAGGCAGTGCTCTCTCAGGACTTTAATCATGTAAGAAATATGGGAAGAAAGTTTAGGAGCAACAAGTTCTTACTAAATCAGGTCCCAGTTCAAGGCACGAGGGTTTTCAAGGACAGTTTCTTGTTCTGGTACCACTGGGCCCTGGGCTATGCTGGATGCAGTGTTGTGGAAACAGAGCCCCTACATCTCTGTGGAGCAAGCAGGGGTGTGCACAACGTGGAACATTACAATGTCACTGCTTCCTATGAGATAGCTTTGGGTCTGAGGCCTGACAAATAATTCTTAATATGTTATACATTTGAAGTCTGGTTATTCCTTGTTTTAGTTACTTTTTCATTGCTGGGGCATGATACCCAACACACAACTTAAGAGAGAAAGCATTTATGTTAGCTCGTTTTCAGGCAGTCTCTGTCCATTCATGGTTAGCTGGAAGTGGTGGGAGGGTCTGGTAGAGGGCCTAGTTACAGAAGGCTGTTCATCCCCTGGCAGACAGGAAGCCGAGTGTGAGAGCAAGGGTGAAGGTGGCATCTACCCTTCCAAGTGGAGTCTCAGTGACACCCTCTCCAGGTTGAGCCCCATTGATTCAGGTCTGCCAGTCAGGCCCCACCTTTTACAGCAAGCACATTTCTCCATTGCCTTCCAAGCACAGAGCTTGAAGGGACATTCCAAATCCGATCAGTAACATTTAGTTAGATGTGTTATTTTTGACTCTCCCTTTTGTACCTCAGACCTGCTAATGTCTGATTTCTTGCCTAACAAACACCTGTTACATCTTAATCATTTCCACTCCCTTTGCCTTCTCAGTCTTTCCATCCCTACAGGCTTGTCCATCTCCATAGAACTACCTCCCTGTTTTCTATCATCTCGCTTCAATTTTGCTTTTTTGTTATTTATGTTCTTTGTTTCTCTTATAACAGAATCCATGTGATATCTAATCTGTGTCTAATTTATTTTGCTTCACATGATTGTATCAAGCTGCTTTCATTTTCCTTCAAATGACTCAAGTTTATCTTTCTTTATGACAGAATAATACTCTACAATGTATACACGTACACCACATTTTCCTAACCCATTCACTTGTTGATGAGCTCATAGCTGCATCCAAGATTTAGCTATTATGAGTTGTGTTTCTCTAAATATAGGTAAATATCTATCTCAGTTATATGATGTCTTTAACTCTCTAAGAAAGATACCCCAAAGAGGTATGACTAGGACAAATGGGATGTCTGGCTTATTTTTTTGCAGACTCATTTCTGAAGTAGCTGTGCTAGTTTATAAATCAATGATGTCAAAGAGTTCCTCTTCCCTCACAACCTTGTCAGTATTTTTTGTTTTTTGGATGCTTAGTAATAGCCGTTCTTACTGGGGTAAGAGGGAATCTCAGTGTGGTTTTTGAGCTGCATTTCTGTAATGGTTGAAGATGCTGAACATATTTTTCATGTAATTATTGAACATTTGTACTTCTTCTGAGAAGTGAATTTTTATTTCAATGCCCATTTTCAATTTGCCTTTTATTTTTCCAAGTATAATTGTTTTCAGTGCTTTGTATATTTTAAATATTAGTCCTCTGTCTGATAAACGCTGGCAAAAATTCCAAACTGAGTTACTTTTCTAGCACATGAATGTATAGCATTCATAACATTTTTCAATATTTATGTTTCAGCCAAATCAGTTGTAACAACTATATGTTGTATTTTGCATCCAGTGGATAAGAGTGTAAGGAGTTACAATGGTGATTTTAAAACTAAAGGGCTCTTCAGAGCAGGCTGATTTCCACGGCCTGGATTCTGGACAGTTACAGAGATACAGCAGGAATGCTTAAGGCCTATGACAGTTGCTTCATGAACCTGAAAGGCAAGAACAGAAGGGAGCACATAAGACCACTAAAGATAAACTTCTGAAATTTTGACTAGATATGCCTGAAAAATCCAATTATGTGCTACCTTTGGTTTATATCAAGTCCACACCCTGTTGTTCGGATATATTCTATAAGATCTAAAAGACTGGTGACACTTTCCTGCTCTTTAGGTTGTAGTAAGTGATGTGCTGGTAACTGTTTAACAACACGGTCTCCAGGGTGGGAAAGCTTATCTGTGCAGATATAGGTACATGACATTATAAATCTTATCCATATAATGGAAGCTGCCTTTATCAGGCTGCTATAATAAAATACCATAAACCAGATGTTTATAGGCAACGTAAGTTGATTTCTCATAGTGTGGAAACTGGGAATTCAAAGACCAAAGTAGATTCCAGGTCTCCTTTTTGGTTCAAAGATGGCCCAGTCTAGCTGTGATCTCACATGATTAATGTCCAGGCTGTCCTTGGGTTTCTAAAGGCACTAATCCCTTACCTAAGGGCTTCACCCTATGACATAATTATTCCCCACAAAGCCTCCACTTCCTAATATACCGGGGACTAGGATTTACAATATGTGGATTTTGGAGAGGCACCCTCAATTCATAATTGATGTGTAGCATGCAATTTATGAATATAATAATTTTTATTGTTGATTTCACAGAACAAATTAATTCTTACAGAATGTTTTATTGTAAACATTTTTGCATCAGTAGCCAAACTTACATCTCAATCCCCTAACACTTTTCTTTTAAATGCACTAGAAAATTAACCAGATAGGTGATTTACTGTTAAACTACTTCTTATCATCAAAAAATTACTTTAATTAAAGTGAGACTTCACTTTAGAGCTACTTATTGCAATGGCATCTTAGTAACTTTGTTGTTGCTAGGACAGAGCACCCAACACCCAGAACTTAAGAGAGAAAAGGTTTATTTTTAGCTCACTGTTTCCAAAAGTTTCAGTCTATCCATGGGCAGTCAGCAATGCTGGAAGCACAGGGCAGAAGCCTAACCAGAGAGAAGCCATTGATGGCATGTTGTGCAGGAAGCAGTGTTTGAGGAAGGAGGAAGGGCATAGCTAGCATTCGTCAACCAAGGTCATATTCCAGAGTCCACTTTTTCCGGGTCAAGCTCAGCGATGCACCACTTCCGAGTGTCTGCCCCTTCCTGCTGGGCCCTACGTCTTCTCAGCACATGGGATGCATGTACCTGCCACAGCTTCCAAATACAAGAGGCTTTGGGGAACATGGCACATCTAAACTGAGGGGAATCATTTGATTCTCCATATTATCTACAAACATTTTGAAAATCATTCAATTCAACTTCCTTTTTAAAATTAAACTCAAATGACACTATTCTTTTCATATGCAAAATTATTTCTATACACAGTGAAGTCACAGAAAGTTAAATATCTCACGGTATCTCTAAAAAGAGAAAGCAAAATATAAAAAAGTAAAAGGGCAAAACATAAAAGATATGGAAGTAAATAGGAAGACAGACTTGTGAGGAAAGGGAATGCAGGGGAAGGAGGGAAAAGGAAAGCAAAAATGATCAAGATGCAATATGTTTACGCACCAGTCTCTCAGCTGATTGTTAGTATTATGTATTGCAAATTCTAATAAAAGAGCAATTTTGGCAAAAACAGCAAAGGCAAGTGCTTTAATTAATCAAAATAATGTGAAATGCTGTAAGAATATTTCCTCCACAGTCCATGCAACACACACTGGAATGACTCCGCATGAACACTTTCAATTTTAACCAGCATTATTAACATTTTCTGTAACACATCCACTCTGAGTCTGGAGTTGACAATCAACAAAGCAATGAATCAACTTTCATTTGTAGTGGAAACTCATTTCATATGGTATCAATATTCCCACCATGCCAATGTCACCCTGCAAACACGGCTCAGCTGAGCCAGGGCTGGAGTCGTCGGTGGGCAGGGCAGCCTTTTGTAGCATCCATGAAGGAAGACTACCCAGCAGCAGCTTTGCTCTGGTGTTCCCTAGTTTCCAGCAGCTTCAGTTTTTTAACTGATAATATTGATCATATTTACCAGATGGTATGGACTTGCTCTTGTTATGCCCAGATCGCAGAGACCCCAAAGACCACCAGGATACTGAGGCACATATGTACAAACAAAGAGCCTTTACTTGGGCTTAAGCTCAGGTTCTCAGAGTTCACCAACTCAGTGGATCTGTGCAGAGAGCCCCAAAGAATAGCTGAGCAGGGCTTTTATGGGGTAAGGGAAGGGGTGGGTACAGGAAATATGACATAGGCACGGCATTATCACACAAAAACCAATTGCAATTGCACAGCACCCATGATAACAACATCAACCACTCAGAATTTGTGGAGTGTCTCTAACATCTGGCGAGACCCAATCATGACCTTTGAGAGTCTTTTGGAAATGAGATGAGCTCAAGGGGGGCCACGTGGGGTTTGGGCAAGTGGGGAGTGTGATACAAAGTAACTATCTTTAGTCCCAAGACCTTGGCTCAGACCACAAGAATGCTAGATAAGTTCTTAACCTTTTCTGGTTGGCTGGTCCGAGGGTGGTATTCAGCAAAGGCAGATTGTTTTTTTTTCCCGGTCCTCTCCGATTTGACTGATTTAGGGGCAGTTTCGCCTTTGGGCGGTGTGTGGCTCTGCGTAATTTCTGAGAAACCTAAACCTAGGCATGTTAGCTTTTAGGGAGAATTTGAGGCCTGTCATGGAGTCCATTTGTCCTGGGTCTTTCAGCTCTCACCTGGCACTGGTACAACATCGTAGCCCTGTGAGGCTTCAGTAGATACTTGCAACAGCTCTGGAGGAAAGTGCAATCTGTGTGTGTGTGTGCACGTGCACACATGTGTTTAATCTTGTTGCTGTTGCATTGTGGCTGCCCCTGCTAAGGTCGTTTCTTTTTTTTTTTTTTTTTTTTCTAAGCACATTTCATAAGAAGCCTCTCTGGCTCTTAGGGGCAGGCCGTCTACACTGCTGATGCGGTTACTGATTACCCAGGACCAGAGGGTAGGGTAGTGTGACTCACCAGCTATTACAGTTCAGACTTCTTGGTTCTTCCACTTGGCTCCAGGCTAGGACACATTCCTGTGAGAATCGCTGTCTACTACCTGAAAGAACTCACCTCAAGATGCAGGTAATTTTAAGAAATACGTAAGTAATGCTGAACCCTCGCCTCTATCTCAGATGTCCTAACCTAATAATCAGAGTAATACAGTGACATTCTTTTCAGGCTGAAAGTATCACGTTCACTTTTATAACATGTTTTGAGGGCCGGGGACACAGCTCAGCTGTCAGAGGGCTTGTCAGTAAGCACAAGGCCAAAGGGTTTGATTCCCCAGCACTGCATATGCTGGCACACGCCTGTGCTCCTAGCACACTGGAGGCTGAGGCAGGATTGCCTTGAGTTTGAGGCCAGTGTGGGACACAATGGTGAATTCAGGAGCAACTTGGACTATAGAGCAAGACCCTGTCTCAAAAAAAAAAAAAAGAAAAAAAAAAGGAAAAAAAACTTTGAGAGCTGAGAGTGGGTGACTGAAATTTAAGAGTGAAGTCTAAAAGTTAATAAATATGGTAAAGGAAATTATTTAAAAATTAAAAATGGGGTCTTTGTTTTAGCTTTGATTTTGATTTTTAAGTTTATTTTTGACATAATCTTACTGCATAGTCCAGTCTGGCCTTACGTTCAAGATGTTTCCTCCTCAGCCTGTCAAATAGCTGAATTAAAGCCGCGGGACTGGAGGAAGTGCACAGCGGTTGAAGTGCTGCCTAGCAAGGGCAACAGCCTGGGATTCCCCAGCACCACATAAGCCAGGCTTGGTAGCGCACACCTGCAATCCCAGTACTTGGGAGGCTGAGGCCGAAGGCTTGCCACAAGTCCAAGGCCAGCCTGGGCTCCAAAATGAATTCAGAACCAGCCTGGGCTATAGAGCAAAAGAAAAAAAAAAAAAAAAGTCCTTTCCCAAGGTGCCTGTCACAGTGCTGGGCTGGCAGGGCTATGTTTTCAACCTAGAGATTTTTTTTTTTTTAAGATTATACAAAGACAGTGACTGGATTTTTCTCAGTGACAATATTAATGTAGCAAATAATAAACTATATGTACACTGCAAACATCAGCAAGCATCAGCTCCCCCAACTTATTATCATGTACCAAGAAAAATTAGATCCAGCTTAAAGTCAGGCATCTGTTTAATAAAATAAAAACAGTACAGATTTCTTCGTAGAATAATAACTCTAGTAAATTCAATAATACATGACATGTAGCAAAAGCTAAAATATCTATAGTTTTCCTGATAATATGTTTAGACTGAGATTTGTTCTTATATATAGAATCTTAGATGTATAGCAATTACTTTTTAGTGTATATTTGAATACAAAATTGAAATTTAGCTTAATTGATCCTTTGCTTACCAAAATAATGATATCAGAATTGTGGCTTTACAGACAAAATGCATAAATGAGAATCAACATTTGATCGAGATGACCTTTTCAGTTTTGCCACTGATAACCTAATATCTAAAAAGAAACAAGTTTTAAAAAACTGTATAAAGAAGTACCTTTCTCTCTCTCTCTCTCTCTTTTTTCCAGTGTTAGAGGTCAAACCCAGAGCCTAGCACATCCTAGGCAAGTGCTTAACCACTGAGTTACAACCCCAGCCCAAGAAATAGCTTACTCTTAATTAAGAAATTCCCAATTTGCATACAGCTGGCTTATGTATAAACTTCATGTGTATTTGGCTTTCCATGGAGTCCCAAAGTTACTGTTTCTTCCCCAAAGCTATATTCGGATGTCCTCTTCTTTTCCTCTTTGCTCAAGCTAACTTGCCTAATGCTAGCTGAAGGGATTGAGACCGTGTCCTGTCACCCTCCCTGTTTTCCCACTTCACTCTGGTTCTGTTTCAACTCCTGATGTCAGGACTGGATAGACTGTCACCAAGATAAGGACGCACAAAGACTAAGCTCAGAGTCCTCCCTAGTGCACTGGACCTTGGCTCCAGGATTGGTTTTCAGGAGAGCACTGAGGCTTTGAAAAACTTATGAGGACTGCCCAGGAATCATTCATGAGCAACTTTCATCAGAGACAGTATCCCGGGTTGTCCAGAACGCATTGTTTAGAACACATCCTGTAATAGGTTGGTCTGTCTGATGTTGTTAGGAACATTCATTCTCAGGGAACTATGATGCTGATTACTGATGCAGATGATAATCCCAGATGATTTCCCACCTGAAAGTACAGCCCCAGCATCCAGGTTCCTGTCCTTGGTCTCAGACAAGGTAACGGCAACAATGGGATATATGTAGAAGCTCCACGGTACGGTTGTTCTGGTCTGGTCTGAGCTCTTATGCCAAGCAGGACCAGGCTCTGGGAGTGGGGGAGCTGCAGAGGCCTCAGAATCTGAGCATGAGCCTCAGCCAATTCTTGCGTTTGTTCCTCGACCTCACTTTCAGCGTTTATTTACACCCTGTTTATCAAAAAATAATCTACCCTAAAATTAACCTTTGTCATCGATAGTAGTAAAGCTATATTATTTAAGCAATTGCTTTAAATTTAATATTTTGATTGCTGAAACTTATTTTATACAGGCATAGGAAATATCTCTCAAATTTTTGATCCCAAAGAATTGCAGAATGATAGAAGAAAAAGTCCTGAGAAAATAGTGTAAGAATAAGAAAAGATTTGAGGGCTGGAGGAATGGTACAGTGGTTAAAGCGCTTGCAAACTCAAGGCACTGAGTTCGATTCCCCAGCACCAAATAAAGCTGGGTGCAGTGGTACACGCCTGAAATCTCAGCACTTGAGAGGCTGAGGCAGGCAAATTGTCCTAAATTCAAGGCCAGCCTGGGCTACACCAGTGAGTTCAGGACCAGCCTGGGCTACAGAGTTACACCCTGTCTCGGAAAATGAAAAAAAAAAAAAAAAAAAAAAAAAAAAAAAAAAAAAAAAAAAAAAAAAAAAAAAAAAAAAAAAAAAAAAAAAAAAAAGACTTGAAATCAGAAGATGAACATTTATTCAGTACTCTGTTTGCTGTGTAATCTGAAGCAAGACAGAATCTGAGTTTCTTTACCTTGTAAAGCAGAAATGATCTCAGTGGTGTGGCTGGGTGAAGGAAGCCATGCTGCAGTCCACAGGCCACTGCCTCGTCTACCTCCCTACCCAAACACAGCTGACACTTTGCATCCCTGGGAACCTCTTGACTTGCTCATTGTTCCCTCTCCAGACTAGGAGAAGGAGCTTGTGCTTTCTCTGAGGTCCAGGGACGAGGCAAGCAGCCCCCAGCAGGGCAGCCACCAGCCACACAGCTGCTTACACTTGGATGATAGTAAATTAAAGCTTTGTTTTCCTGTGTAGTGTGTTCTGAGCACACATGCATGGATGGCACACACGTGGAATGCTTTCATCAATGTCGAGAAGTCCCTGAAGAGCTGTGGCTGGCGGCTCCTTGTCACCTACAATGGGAAGCTGCTGGATACATTATGTGCAGATTCTAAAACATTAATGTTGGAAGTTTTGCTATCTGTAGAAAATAATTATGTAATTACAGGATTAATTGAGCTCTTAATCTGGGCAGTAAAAGGGGAAAATTGTCTTTTCTCTATAAATTAATATCCTACATTCACATTTTTTCCAAACAATAAAAGATAGTATTGAGTGATTACCTATGTTGTAATCCAATATTTATTTTCCCTCATACTTAGAACCTAAATAAAGGTCTTTAAGACACGAGGTGCCACACCCAAGTCAGAACTAGGAGACCTTACCCTGGCAAGGAAAGGAGGAGTGTGCACTTCCTTCTGATGCAGGAGGCCCGTGATCACTAACCGGCAGGAAGTGATGGAACACCCTTGTTCTTTCATTGCCTGTAGCAACGAGGAAGTTCTGCCTGAATAGTATAAAATTTCTATTAACTTTTTTCTGCTGCTCTTTGTCTTGACAACAGTAGAGATGGGCTAGACAGGTGCGCCAGGAAATAACAAACTCTCTCCTGCCAGCTTTTCATCGCGGTGACAAGTCCTAAGCTAAGCAGCTTACCAGGAGTCCGTGTTTACTTTGGCCTATAGCTCTACTCCTACTCCACAGTCAGTTCTGTTGTGTTGCAGTGTTCAGCTCCTGTCTATAAACTTGACATGACTGTCTGCCTGCCATACCCTCACTCATGGTGACTGAGGCTACAATACTCCCACAGTCTTTTGTGGGACACAGGAAACTTTTTTTTTTTTTTTTTGAGACAAGGCCTCTCGTTCTGTAGCCCAGGCTGGTCCTGACCCCATTATGGAACCCAGGCTGACCTTGGACTCATGGCAATCCTCCTGCTTCAGCACCCCCCCACCCCCCCATCCCCCTATGCTCCCAACCCCCCGCCCCACCCCCACCCCAGTGCTGGGATTAGGTCTGGTTTATGTGGTGCTGGGGAATTGAACTTTAGTACTTAGGGCTTGACTTAGCGCTTGCTGGGCAAGAGCTTTAACCACTGAGCCATTCCTCCAGCCCAGACACAGGAAATTATTAGGGAAAGGAACATAGCATTCTAGCTCTCCAAGCTGTCCACACCAGCTAGGAAGCTCTCTTAATTTTATAAATATACAGCTGTTTATTCTGCTCGGTTTGTTTAAATGACTTTTTGTTTGCAATGTTTGTATCTAGACTTTGCAATGTGGGGGTATGAGGGGAAGAAGGAATTCTTACTTTGCTGCTGTTTTTATTTGGTTCAAAATTATAATAGACAATAAGCTGTATTGTTTAACTATGTTTGTAATCTTGCCCGATGTAGACACTTAGGGCTTCAGGAGGGTTTTTCTATGTTTAAGATTTCTTTTCTGTAGCCTCTCCTCTCACTTAATTCCTCAAAAAGCAACACAATGAGGGAAAAATACAACCTTCATGTAGTGTCACGGAGGTTTTTGTTTTAAAATATCTACCCTTAGCCTGACATAACTAAGTTGTAAAGCTGTGTCTCAGTTTCCTTACCTGTTAAATACAGTAGTATATTCCTTTGCAGGTAATGTGCTTAGGTGTGGTGTCATAAGGAAGCACCTACATGACACCGGGCACACACCAAGAACTTGGTGAAGTGGCTATTTCTCTTATCTACCTCCACACCTTCTGCTGGAATGAATATTAAAACCATAAAAGAAAACCTCCGCTGGTTTTGTAGAGCTGTTACGGACTGTTCTTTCCTGAACAGCTTAGACTCCATAATCTTCACGAACAGCGGGATCCATGTTACAGTGATCATAGAAAAGATAGCGCAGCATCCAGCTGTGTCATTGTGCCCGCCTCCCAGTGTTCTTGGTCACCTTGCAGGCCAATGGGTAAAACTAGGAAACGGCCATTCTACAGAGGATCCCACCCCTGGGAGGCGCCCATTCACCAGGATGACTCAGCCATTACTATCCTTAGGCTTTATTTTAAGGCCAGAATCCTCTGGAAAGTGCTTACTCCGTGAGTCACAGCCAGCCCCCTGAGGGGTTGCCAGAAGGGGTTTCAGAGGTGCAAAATCTGGTCTGTTTCTTTTTTGGTACATCTGGAAGCTAAGAGTAATATTTATATTTTTTGATGGTTGAAAACGTGAAGATTTCATGACATGAAAATTGTATGAACTGCAACTTTGTACTGATACCAGAGTTGTATTGGGCCAGAGCCGCATTCCATCCACATGCCATCGCCGGACGCCCGAGGTCTTGCAGAGCAGAGCTGAGCAGTTGCTACACGGAAGCTACCACCACCACACGTAGTACCCGGATGTGCCGTTTGCTGCCCCCGGCGCAGGGCGGCACACTCCCTGTGGCTGGGCTCTGTTCCTTCCCCTGGGGCACTGTATCTTAGCTCCTGTACCTCAGCTGCTGTGGATGACACCAGCATAGATGGCATGGGGATTTATGAAGATTAAAAAGTGCTTATAGAAAGGCCTGGCGCAGGGGCTGACGAATAGCACCGTGGTTAGCGTGCTCACCTAGCAAGCACAAGACCCTGGGTTCAATTGACAGTGCCACGTAAGCTGGGTGGGGTGGTATAGACCTGTAGTCCCAGCACTCCGGAGGCTGAGCCAGGAGGATTGCCTTGCCCTGAGCTTGAGGCCAGCCTGGGATGCATGAGGAGCTCATGACCAGCCTGGACTAAAGAGGGAGACCCCGTCAAAAAAAAAAAAAAAATTAAGACCGTACACAGGTTTGTTTTCATTGTTAGTTGTTGCAACTTTGAAAAAAGTAACTAAAGCAGGAGGAGGGGCTTCCCAATTTTCAGCAGTAATGATAAGAATTTCATTTAGAGTCCTCCATTAAAATTCTTTGGTTGGGTGGAGATGGGAATTGTTCAGAATACTGAGATGACAGCGTGCTCACTCGCCTATAAAATTAATTCTGCTTCACATGTTTTATTTGCTATATACTTCATTCAAACTTGAGTCCTAAAAGAGCTTTGAACTCAGCCCTGTGCATAGAATTGATTAAGGTTTCAAGGCAGACTGGGTCAAGGACTCCACAAGCCCATTCTACCTTGGCCATTATTAATCACCCTGGTATCCAGAACAATAACCTACTTCCTGATCCAAACACCAGCAGGTAGATACAGCTTATGTGCTAGCGGGTCCGTTCCGCCCAATAGCGCTGTTCAAATCAAAGTGCCGAAAACAGCCTAGGAGGAAGAACACGAAGAATTGCTGGAGCGCTCTTACTGGCACCAGGGCGAGCCCGGCCCGGCCGGGTCGGCCGGGCGGAGAGCGGGCGGGGCGGACTGGAGCGAACGGGCGGGGCTGACGGGCGGGCCGAGGGGCGGGGCTAACAGGCAGAGGGGCGGGGCTAACAGGCGGAGGGGCGGGCCCGCGCCCGTCAGAGGCGGGGCTGGCCGCGCGACCCGCGCAGCTCAGGGCCGGGAGCGCAGGCGACCCCGGAGGCGGCGCGGCAGCGTGGACCATGGCGTACCCCGGCCACCCTGGCGCCGGCGGCGGGTACTACCCCGGAGGCGTAAGTACAGCTGGCGAGGCGCGGGACCTTGGGCTCCCGGGCGCCGAGGGGCCGCTCTTGGTGACGTGCGGCCGGCGGGACGAGGCGACGCCGGGCGGATCCCGAGACGCCTCCCCGCGCCAGGCCGCCTCGCCCCAGTCCTGTGTGGCTGGCCTCGTTCTCTGCCTGCCTCCCGCCGTCGCCCGTCGCTTCTCCGAAGTGGCATTTCGGGGCCGAGGCGCAGGGCACTCTGGCCCAGGAGACCCTCTCTGTGACTCGCATCCGCGGCGCGAAGTTTCCGAGTTGGGTGTTGGCTTCCTCCTTCCTCTCGGTTTTCCGGGGCAGCAACAGCCATTTTGACCGAAAATGGCCCGGGATCTACCCTGTTCCCTTTAAAAGAACGAGAGGAGGAATGTCAGGGAAAATCTGTTATCGTGGAAACCCGGTAGGGAGTCGGCCCGCAGGCGCGTGAGCTGTGCGTCCTCGTGGAGGCCCTCGCCAGGCCCAGACCCTTGGCCCGCCGCACCTGCGGCTCCACCCCTACCGTCCGCACTGCTCACACACTTTAAAACACCATGAGCGCAGAATAAAAAAGCAATTCCTAGCCTTCCCCTTGGGCTGCTCGCCTCGGTTACGTGCACCAAGCACTTTTCCGGGAGCTTCCGTGTGTGCGGCGGGGCTTCCGTGTGTGCGGCGGGGCTTCCGTGGACGCTCACACTGGTCCTTGGCCTTGCCAGCCCCTTGTTAAAGGTTGTAAAGGGGTGAGAGGGAAGGAAAGGGGTCAGGAGCAGAGCCGGCTGCGGCTGCGTGGCTTTGCACAGAGCATGTGGTGAAAGAATACCTTTGAGTCAGCGGAGTAATGCATTTGTGTCTTCTGCTTTGACAGTATGGGGGGGCGCCCGGAGGGCCCGCGTTTCCCGGACAGACTCAGGACCCTCTCTATGGCTATTTCGCTGCGGTGGCTGGACAGGTTCGTTTTTCCTTTTGATGCTCAAGAATTGTCACATTATGAAGTTGCGTTTGTTTTTCATTATGTTGACCCTGAAAAAAACACACTTTGTTCAGAAATTAAAAAGAAGAAGAAGAAGATAAGGGGTTTGGGGACACAGCTCAGTGGTTAGAGCTCTTATGTAGCCTGTGCATGGCCCAAGGTTCAGTTCCCTGCACCGTCTAGAAATTAGCCAGATGTGCTGGTGCAGACCTGTTATCCCAGCACTTGGAAAGCTCAGGCCAGAAGATTGCCTGGAGTTCAAGGCCAGTCAGCTGCTTAGTGAGTTCAGGACCTGCCTGGACTATGGAGCGAGACTCTGTCTCAAAAATAAATAAATAAATAAATAAACAGAAAAAGATAAGGAAAGTTATTTATTTCCTATTTTAGTTCCTTATTCTGAATATTAGAACAAAGTAGGACAAAATATTACCTGTACTTCCGTTAGTTCAGTTTGCAACTAAACTTGTGATTGAATTACATTCAGATTGAATAGATAGGGAATTATAAAAATGAGTATATGTAAGTAGACAGATGTCTTTAGAACTATGAGTTATCAGAGTCCAAAGTGGTCTTAAGAGAAAAAATTCAAGATTTGATAAAGTTCTGTTTGTACAATTTCAAAACATGCCTTAGTAATTACATATACAGATTCGAATGGACACTTTCTTTCTGTTGAGTCTGATTGTTAATCTTCTACTCCATTATGAAATCTGCATGTGTGGAACCCCATCAGCTTCTAAATAAGAGTTAAAAAACAGAAGTCAGTCGTGTGAAAAGTTTCCGTGAGTGTGTGGGGTTACTGGAGCAGCTCCTCTCTGCCCATATTAGGTGTTGTGGCCTATTGACCCAGAGGAGCAATTTCAGGTCAGCTTCCCCACTTTCCTACACTCCTTAGTTATTTGACAGAGGTGGTTGCCTTGAGGCAGGACACTTGCCTAACTCAGGATATCACAATGTCTAACAAATTTACTTAGTCATGGCCCAGACAGATCCAGGAGGATGCTACTCTTATGTATTCAATTTAGTCTCCCCTTGATCAAAAGCTACAAATAGTGTGGATAATGCAGTAGAAAAATAGGGGATTAAAAACCTAAGCTTGCCTTTTAAAGTAACACTCTAACAAATATAGCTTAGAGAATTTGAATGGAAAATGGAGTCTAAAACTAAGACATTCCCCTTGAGTATCTGCTTAATCTGTCATTGATCTGTGTCTTTGAAACCACTAGATCTGGCACACCTCAAGAGTATCTTTCTTAGATTGCCGCTGCATCCAGGTGTAAGTGACCCCAGCTGCTTAGCTTTCAGCAGCCCTGGTGCTGTGGCCCATGGCCATTGTCTTTCAAATTATTGATCCTGCATACCCTACTGTATTTGTCACTTTAAAAAAAGTGAGTTTTAGTCAGTTCTATAGATAATTTTATTTAAAATGCTGAGTTTTGTCAGCTTCTTAACTCAGAAATTTCCTGGATAAACTCACTTCTATCATTATTTTTGGAGTTAGGATAAGGAAAACAATTCTTACTTTTGGAAGGCACTCCTTTAAAAAAAAATCTCATGCACAAGTTACAGAGCCCAGTAGCACAAGCTGTAATGCCAGCACTCTTAAGAGGCTAAAAGATCACAAGTTCAAGAGCAGCCTAGGCGATTAGCGAGTAAATGAGACCCTGTCTCAAAGTCAAAAATTTAAAAATGGGCCAGGGATATAGCTGAGTATCAAGGCCCTGGGGTCAGTCCCCAGTACCACACACATGTGGGACATACCCACACACACCTGGGTCATGACATGGTACTTTTTCCAACATTGTTTACTGAAGGTGAACAAAGAACTTCAAAGAATAAATTGTTGTGATTTCTCCTACTGTGGTTCTTTTTTTTTTTTTTTTTTTTTAAGGATGGGCAGATAGATGCTGATGAATTGCAGAGATGTCTGACCCAATCGGGGATTGCTGGAGGGTACAAACGTAAGTTGACAAATTCCAGGTTTCTCTAAAAGTACTTACTATTTTTTTTCTTTTTCTTTTTTTATTTGTTTGAGACAGGGTCTCACTCTGTAACCCAGGCTGGTCCTGAACTCACTGGTGTAGCCCAGGCTGGCCTTGGAGTCAGCCTCCCAAGTTCTGGGATTACAAGCATGCGCCACCACACCCAGCTTTATGTGGTGCTGGGGAATTGAATTCATGGCCTTGTGCTTGCAAAGCAAGCACCTTAACCACTGTGCCATTCCTCCAGCTCCTAAAAGTACTTATTCTTTATATGTTAGCTGTTACATGGGATTATACCTCTAAAGAAGCAGCTGTGGTGAAGTTTAGGATTTCAAAAGCTAAACTGGCCCATTGTAGGATACTTAATGGAAAGCACTATTAAGTCATTCCACTCTACCTGCCAGCTTGGTGGTTTCTTGGATTTGCGTCCATTACAGAGGACACATTAAGATACAGAAATGAAGTCTGCTAGGCCAGGTATCATTAACGACAGGGCTAACATTTTCTGGTGGCTGTTTGCCAAGATCTTACTCTGTCCTAAACCTGGCGACACCCAGGAGTGGCAGGTCCTGGGTTCCTGGTTTCTGTCAGCCACTGAATCTTTCCTGCCTTCTTTCCACTTCAGAAAATGTGCTCCACCTAGGCCGCAGGTGCCCTTGGCTCCGGCTCCCGCGCTGTTGCTTCTCCTTTCTCTCCTCTTCAGTGCCTCAGAGACTGGGGCTTCTGCCCTGAGCTTCCGTGCCTTCTGAGCCTTCCAGCCTTCTCAGATGTCTGCTGCAGGCTGCAGACAGGGAAATGCTTTTGCAGAGCTGCTTCACCCTCATAGGGACTGTCTCGTCATGCCACATTTACACCCTGTATTTTATTTTCAGATCTTGTCTGGTCTGTACAGATTTCTAGGATAGATAATAGTGTCTAGTTTCCTGGTTGGTGATGGAAGCAGCGGCAGATTTAAGTTTGACTTTTGAAAAGCTGAGAATTGGCAGCTAAGGATTTGTAGTAGGGTTTTCTTTGGACTTGGCACATTTACTAGGTGGCTCTTTTGAGCTACTTACATTTCTGTTCTCACCCATTGTTTTGTGCGTTTTCTGTATCCTATTACTATTTTCTGGTTGGGAGAGTTAATACAAAAGAAGAAACTTTTGAATTTTTGCCCTGTAATCTGGTTCTGAACAAAAAGTAGTGCTGTCTACATTAGGAGGAATGTTTCATCAGCAGTGTGTTTGAATTGTTGACTGTTTTGAGCTAGGGAGCAGGCATGGTCTAGGAGCAGGATTTACCTAAGCAAGGCGATGTCCCAGTGCATTAGAACAAACTCTTTATAGAGAAGAGGTGCAGCAGGTGTTAAAATCTAACAAGTGGGTCACCTATCCTTACAGAGCAGACCTTTTAAGAAATTTATTTGAGAAAGCCACATTTGGTGATGGTCTTACTAGAGAAGATCTTCCTTGAAAAACTTGTGAATCATGTGATTTAATTGATCTGCTTCATGTCCCCTGGTGACTGTAATAAGCCACCCTGCTTTAGAGATGTTAGTTTTGTCTAACAGAAATTAAATAGTCAAGGGTCTTTTACATCCAGTTTCCAAACCAAAAAGCACAAACCCAAAGTAGGTGGCAGGGTGGGATAGCTAAGGACCTGGGGCCACGTCTGGACGAGGTTGGAAGGAAACAGTCATTTCTAGAGATGGACTTGGAGAGTCTAAAGGTGGTAATTTCATCTGCTCTCTTTGCCTGGAAGTTGGTTGTTTCTTTGTGGTAAATTTGAGAGAAACAAATGGAGGAGACTCCTTGCAAGGCCCTGCATGGTCTTTCTGCTAGAAGACAGTTTGGTTGATACAGCCTCGCAGCATGACCAGAAGAGAAAAGAAAGTGAAGATGAAACCACAGTGAATATTTTTAAATTGTTTCAAAAAGAGTTAGCACTAGTGAAAGCTATTTCTGGAAGGAAAATAATAACAAAATTGAGAATTGCTTTTCTCACCCATATTTTCTGGGAATCAGCTCTAGTGTATTCCACATTTGTATGTATGTCTGGGGTTTCTAGTTCCTTATGGTTTCCTTAGTGCTTACAGGAGGACTGTTGCATTAATGCACTTCAAAAATTTTTTACATTGGAGAAATCATGGCCTATAACATTATCAGAATTTGAAGATTATATACTTAAGTATTAGTACAAACCAGAAGATCTTCAAAAAATACATTCCTTTTTAGCCTGCTGAGAGAGGTACATACACATATAAAACACAGCATCTTGCTTAGGCATGAGAATTAAGTGTCATCCACATATTCATTTATTCAACCAGCACATGTCTAATGGACACCCATCATGTGCTGGGCATGCTGCGGCAGAGGGCTTCTCTACAGGATGTTATGGTAAGAGAGCGTTGGGTCACTAGGATAGGCACACACCGTGACAGGAGTCCGGAGAGTTCCTTGCAGAGTTGGTATCTAAACTGACAACAAGCAAAAGTCCAAGCAGACATGAGGTAAGTAAGCAGTGAGTAGGGTGGCAAGGTTGTGTGCCTGCTGGCAGGTATACGGATGCGTACAAAACCTGCAGGGAGCCTGGCCTGTCATGAAGTGAGGAATTCCCAATGAGGATAGTGTTCTGGGTTTGACTTGTCATGTTGTCTAATGCAGAGGTTCTTAAACTTGGTGGTTTCAGTATCACCTGGAAAGATCATAAACTGGATTGCAGACCCTGCCCTCGAGTTTCTCACTCAGAGATCTGAGGCAGAACCTATGAATTTTACCTTGAACAAGTTTACATGTGGGCTGGTCCAGGTTGAATTAGGTGCCTTTATAGGACTGGCCCTAATATGAAGATCTTGTTAAAATTTAGATTCTGATTTTGTCGGAGTGGGTTAAAGGCCACAATTCCGCAGTTCTAAGCCTCCCAGGGGCACTAAAGTGGCGGGTCTAGGAATCAGACTTTTGAGTGGAATGATGGTGTTTGCCTTGTCTGCTCACTGGAATTATCTGAGAAGCTCTAGAAAATCCTGGTGCCCACACGTGGAGATCCCGATTTAGACATTCTGCGGTGTAGCCCAGGTATGAGGAGCGTTTAACTTTTCTAAATGTTTTTGTTAAGCACCAGAGTTGGCAACCAGATTAGAAGGATTTCACACCACCGCACAATTTAAAAGTCCAAATGACATACTCATTACCTGTTTCCCCAAAATATAGAAGAGTGTTGCTGCCTTCTGTTACTTCAGAGAACAGTAGGAGTCGAGTTTGAGGACCTAGGTAAAAATAGTTGCCAGTCTTTTATTTCTGGGAAAGGATATGCAAAGTACAGTGATTCATTAAATGTGGAAAGCTATATAATCTGTACTGCCTGGAGACAGTATCCTAAAAGTTCATTCAGATGTAATCTAAAAAAGAGTCATAAAGTTGTTAATTCTGTGTATCTTCAACTTGGAAAATATATACTAGGTCCTCCCACTTGGTACTTGTCAATTCTACCTTCTAGATACACAGCATTTCATGTAGTGTATTCTTAAAGTACTTGATTCCATTAATGTAACGTTAACATGTGAAGA
The DNA here is from genome assembly GCA_004027205.1 of Ctenodactylus gundi. Lineage (NCBI taxonomy): Eukaryota > Metazoa > Chordata > Mammalia > Rodentia > Ctenodactylidae > Ctenodactylus > Ctenodactylus gundi. The sequence goes on from PVKB01002323.1 coordinate 163,838, forward strand.
TCATCTTTAATTTACTAATGCTGAGATAGATTACCAGTGGGCTACTTTCATTGGATGTGTGTGGCTGGGCTGAGTGAGGTAATGGAGTCTCTTTAGAATTCCCCTGAGGGTCGGGCCACTAAAAGGCTTCTGTAGGGTAACAGCTGCTGCATTGGTCATTAAGTCTTAGCCCAGCACATATTAGCTCTTACTCAACATACGATTTTAATAAGCATATTTATCTAATTTCCGATGTAAGCTTATTGTATATGAAATTGTAGATTTTTAGGTAGGTGGGTGCTGCTTAGTGCCTGACATTAAAGAGAAAAGACAGAAAAATGGTTAGATACATATAGCAAAGCCAGCTATTTATTGTCACTTATGAGCAGGTCAGAACAGTCCTATCTTTTCTACCCACAGTGCTGGACATGGTAAGTAAAGAATGACATTCCTTATTAATTTGAATATTTCCAATGCAAAGTTAGTTTTTGAAATTGTATTTATATGTATGTGTTTTTCTTGATCTAACAGCTTTTAACCTGGAGACCTGCCGGCTCATGGTTTCAATGCTGGATGTATCCTTTCCCTTGATTGTTGTTGTGTATATTTTCATGACAAAAGAGTCCCCCTCCTAATCGCTTTTATCCCAGAGTACTCTGCAAACACAGTGACAGCCACTACAAAGCTTTGTGAAATAATATACTTTTAGGGTGCAATTTGGTATAAAAATCGGAAGGAAGTTTAATAAATAGTGTTAATTGTTCAAGAATTCAAAGCAGGGAGGTGTGGTAGCGCAGGCCAGAAATTCCAGCACTCTGGAAGGCTGAGGCAAGAAGATCACAAATTGTAGCCCACCCTGGGTCACTTAATCAGACCTTGTCTCAAGATCAAAAATAAAAGAGCTGGTGATCTCAATGGTTTGATCCCCAGTGCTCAGGAAAAAAGCAAAAACAAAAACAAAAAACTCTTCAGAAGCATCCAGATGGAACCCATAAGGGACAAGCATGCCAACATTTCTTTTCCTTTAACGTAATTGCATGGCATGTTTCCTGTCTGACCTCCAGGTGGTGGGGCTTGTCGGATCCCAGTCATTGACCTCAGTTTTCCTAAAGCAAACCCTGAAGTGCCTTCATCTAAACTTATTTGTAGCAGCGAAATCCTTGGGTCTGGGAGAGCTTTAGAAGGAATTCCAGAGTGAAAGCAGTACCCAGCAGAAGGGTACCCACCACAGCCTTGGGGCTCGGGCAAGCGCGGCCAGCTCTAGTAACTGTGGTTCTGGTTTGTGGCTCACTGTGCCTTGTTTCTTTATACTCAGACTATGTAATTTTTTCTTTTTCCCACAGTAAAAACAGGAACCCCTGGCTTTTCCTCCAAAGGTTTTTTTGTAGTACATCCAGATGAATGTACAGTAGCTCTTGCCCTGTTCCAGCAGAGAGAACGCTTAGCCTGTTCTTTTATTTAGTCATTAGAAAATCTAAAAAGTACATACTGTGGCCCTTGATCCCAGTTCAGAGAGACATGTCTGGCACGATGGGTTTCAATGAATTTAAAGAACTCTGGGCTGTACTGAACGGCTGGAGGCAACACTTCATCAGCTTCGACAGTGACAGGAGTGGAACTGTGGACCCCCAGGAGCTGCAGAAGGCCCTGACGACCATGGGTGTGTATGTGACCATGATCGCGTGTGTAGATGTGATGACCATGGGTGTGGATGTGACCGTGATCATGCGTGATCACAGGTGTGGATGAGACGACCATGAGTGTGTATGGCTAACCAGGACGAGGACTTTCTGGTCACTGCTAGCACAAGGGGGTTTTCTTCAAAAAGTGCTACTTGAGAATGATTTCTGTTTTCTTAGAAATTGTGTGTGTTCATAGTGAAAACGAGCTGAAAATCTTAATTGTACTTGATTATTTTTAATATGTTTTGAAGAAGACTTTGACTTCTCTTTTGAATGATCTTCCTGCCTTCAGGATTTAGGTTGAATCCCCAAACTGTGAATTCAATTGCAAAACGATATAGTACCAATGGGAAGATTACCTTTGATGACTACATCGCCTGCTGCGTCAAGCTAAGGGCTCTTACAGGTATGTTCCATGCGGTCTTGCCATTACAATAAGCCAGGGAGACACAGGGACTTTTCTTCTGTCCAGTCACTCTCCTGCATTAGCATATATGTTGGGGGTGAGAAAGGGGTGGCATACTGCGGACCAAGTACAGAATCTTTGTGCTAAGTTATATTCCCAGCACATTTTTATTTTTTATTTTGCGACAGAGTCTCCCTAAGTTGCCAAGGCTGGGCTTGAACCTGAAACCCTTTTCCTCAGCCTCCCAGAGTGCTGGGATTACAGGCCTGTCTTTAGTAGATTTTTAGCACTGCTGTTAAACATATTTAGCATGATTATTTTGTTTTTCAGATTTTCTTTTCTTTTTCTGAGACAGAGTCTTGCTCTGTAGTCCAGGCAGGTCCTAGTGTAGCCAAGGCTAACCTTAGACTGAGGACAATCTTCCTGCCTCAGCCTCACTAGTGCGGGAATTTTTTTTTTTTTTATGTTTAGATTACTGAATAATCTGTCATCAGAATAATCTTAACTAGCCAGGCCTGGTGGCACATGGTAGTAATTCCTCCTCCTCAGGGAGCTAAAGCTGAAGGATCCCAAATTTAAGGCCAGTCGGGTCCACTCAGCAAGATCCTATCTCAAAATAAGAAGGGCTAGAGATGTGGTTCAGTGGTAGAGCACACCTGGGTTCAATTTCTGGTACCACTAAAATAAAATCTAAATTTGATTAAAATATTCCAAAACAGAAGCAGCCAACTCATGCTTTTCTTCACCCTACCCCAACCCTGTTTCCAAATGACTTTTTCTCTTTCCTCTTTAGCAGTGTGGGGGAGCAGAAATCAGGGCTTTGAAGAGACTCATTCTTGCATGCAAGGCAAGCTTTGCGCTACATGTCACCCTCCCTGTGGGTGCCACTCTGGCCAGTGTGTGCTTAGGAGTGGTTTCTCTTCAGAATGTGAAATTTTTTTTTTTTAGTTAATTTCTTGTTGCTGTGACAAAGTAGCTGACATCCATAATTTTAAGAGAGGAAAGATTTATTGAGCTCACAGTTTCAGAGGTTCTCACGCAGTATTCTTGTGCAGCCAACCATGATGGAAGTATTGGTAAAGACTGGAGAGCTGTTCACCCCATTGGAGAAAGAAGCCAAGTTTATGTCTGGAAGCTCAGGCAAAGCTAGAGCTTCCCCAGTAACAATGTTCCTTCTTACTTCAAGCTGCATTCCCCCATTTCCTGGCCCACAAGTCAACAACACCCCGGAAGCTTGGTACCTACAGCCCCCAAACTCAACTTGACATTCTAGATCAAACCCTGCAAAGACACAGTTCTAAATACTTGAGGCTTTGGGGGACAGTCAAGATCCAAAGCATAGCATAAATGGTTTTCAATAGTCAGGGTTGAAATTGGTGGGATACTTTGACTCATTCATCTTCACTTAAGTGCTCTGTCCATCCACTTCCTAATTGAGCAGTGCCTGTGTTATTAAGTTTGGGATTGTGTACTGCATCACTGTTGGATAATGGAAGTTGGGTGGCTCTGACTGACTCAGGGTTAAGGTGTTTTCTCTGAGTTTGACAATGGTAAAAGGAATAACTGAGCGGCTTCTGTGACTTCCCATGGCGAGTCTTCTAGTATTCGTATAATTGGCTTCTTAGAAGTTTTGCTTCTTTGCTTGGATGGCTTTGTAATTTAACATTACTGCAGTTTAAACCCAGTGCCAAAATAAGTAACTGTTGTGGTTCTAGAAAAGTTGTTTAAAGAAAAACTATAAATTTACTATGTTGTTTTACAGATAGTTTTCGAAGGCGTGATTCTGGTCAGCAAGGTGTGGTGAATTTCTCATATGATGATGTAAGTGTCAGTAAGTTAAACTAAGTAGGTGGATGCAGTGTACACAAAATGTGGGTCTCTTCTGTCCAGTTAGCTATTGAGAACGTTGTAAAGATGCTAGGGAAATTAAACTAAATAGTCAGAGAGGTACCATCCATTGCTTTAAATTAGCCTTTCCTGTTTTTTTTTTGTTTGGAGACAATATTTCTCTCTCTAGCCCAGGCTGGTCCTGAACTCCCTACGGAGCCCAGGCTGGCCTTGGACTCACAGCAGTCCTCCTGCCTCAGCCTCCCCAGCATTGGGATTACAGGAATGTGCTGCCACATCCAGCTTACCTTTTTCCAAAGGTTAGCCTACTGTTTGATTTACATTAACAGCCCAATCCCTTGCATTTATTAGCTAGGTCTCCTAAGCTGGTTTCTAGTTGCACTGGGGCTGCATGAAGGGATATCGTAACAATGTCTCTTTCAGTGGCTGTTGTTAACACTCGAATCAGAGTACCTGGCACAGATACTGTGTCTGTCTTTGCCTTCTGTAAAAAATAAAAATAAAAAATCTGTCATTGAAAAGTAGCTCTAGCAGCTCAGAGCTGTACTTTGCATGTAAAGCAACACCAACTTAAATCACAATTTAAAACAAGTTATTGAATCTCCTCACATCGTACAGTGGGATAAGGCATGTAGCCAGTGTGAGCATCACCAAGGCCCTTGTCGGTGTCATTAATTGGATGTGCATAACGAAAGTAATTAGTTGTCTTTCCCTTTATTGTGTTGTGGCTACTGAGGGAAAAATACCACTCTTACAATTGAGATCACTCTAGTCACGGTATTGTAAAACATTCCTGCACAACACAGAAACGTGCATATTTTCAGCCAGCGGTCACTGTAATCTGAGCAGTTTCTCAACAGTGTGGTGTGTATGTAAGTGCAGTGTGCTTGTTTCTTCTACTTCACATTGTGCCCTTCCTAGTGCACATTTGCTTCTCAGTTAACAGTCCTGCTGTTGTTTCCAAAGACCAAGAGAAGGACTAGGAAGACCCAGGCCTCAGCCTCAGAGGCATCTTCCTGAGTGATTTGTTATCCTCCTATGACACTGAATTCCATTATTTGTATTTCAAGGCAAATATCTTTGACTCTAATTTCGAGTCTTTCACCTGAAATTTGAAAAACTCTTTACCTGTTGAACTACTACCTCCTTCCTGTAAGGTGTGATTTACTACAATTTCTATAGTAGCCGGTTTCCCCTGAAAAACAAATCTTTCCATCCATCATTTACTTGCATCTTGGAAGGCTGCTTTTTCTTCTTTAAATTCAAAATCCCAGGTTGGAGAACTAAGATGTCAGCTGTGTTCTGACATCTTGTTCTGATGTAATATACATGTTTTTCTCTTGCAGTTCATTCAGTGTGTCATGACGGTTTAAGGCAAGAAGCTGTGGACCTCACATTCCAACCGGACTTTGCATTTGCTTCCTCTCTGCCTTCAGTGATGTGTAAACTTACACTGCTATTTTCCCCAAGAGTTGTAAAAGTTTAGTACTTTATACACAACTGAAGTTTGTTAAATTCTTTGTAACTCTGACAATGCCTGTTATACCAGTGAGAACTTCTTAAGCCCTTGTCAGCCATGCCATGTTTTCTTGCTAAACCTCTCACATACTGAGTATGCGAAGTATTTCAGGTGCATTATGTACTTTCCATTAAGAGATATGAAAAACTTTTAATTAGACTACAGCTGTTAGCTTTCCTCTCCTGGAGAAGTGTGGGTGACGGCATGTGGAACACTCGTAGCTCAGTAGTGTGGATCCACTGGATGCCAAAACAAACTTGGTGATCCATGTCAGCTTCGGATGTAGCACATGATGGCCTTGTGAATGGGCAGGGACCACTGAGTCACTGTTATTTGCCTCTTTAAAACATACTGGTAATTTGGCAAAATATTGTCACCAAGCCTCTTTGTCATCGTCCATTCATGCCTCTGCTAACTGCACTTAAAAGTCTTATATGCTGTAAATTTAACTATGTAAAAAAAAGAAATCAATAGACTAAGGGAACATATGAAAATATTAACTGATTATTTTTGACAAGATCCTAAGTAGCTTTAATTTCCTTTATATATTTCAGCATTTTGCACATTTTCTATTAGGCTTCTATTTACAATCAGAAGACATGTTAATTCTTAGAATATTGATATACCCATTTTGATATGTCACATGTTCATCCTTTTAATCATACATAACAAAAGGACTAGAATGCATGTTACAAAATGTTGATCTGGCCCCCACTGAGAATCAGTGATAATATATGTATGACCAGTAGTGTAGAATATATGTAATCAGATACATAGATATGTCAGAGTCTCTTTAAAAAAATTTAGACCATAGGTTTTCAATAAGATCTGCATTCTGATGCTGCCTTTGTCTCTTACTGTGCAAACTGGAAATTTTTAGGTAAGAGTCTCAAGTTTCCCCATGTTTCAAAATGATAGTACCTACCTCTTGGGGTAGTTCTGATTATGAAAAACTGTATGGTGTAACAAACACCAACACAGTTTCTCAAACTTAAAACTGGACTGCTTTGCTTCTTGCCTTTTTTGCAAGAGTACCAGCAGTTAAGAAGGGGACCCCAGTGTATTTTTCTCCTGAGCTACATGTAGTTCTTCTGTTCGTGCACACTATGAGAATAGCATTTCTGTGAGCAAGTTACTTGTCAACCAATGAAAATAAAAGTTTTCTATGTGTCTTCAGCCTCACTTCACTAATATATTTTGAAATATTGCTAAAATATCTCCCTTCATATGTTTCTCATGTCAGCGGGTGGTAGTTAAGCCCAGATCACATCAGAGGGGGATGCATCCTGCTGTATTTTGCCATGTGTCTGCATTTCGCCTGTGCAGCCACAAAGCTATGCTTGGGCTTGGGCTTCACAGAAAAGCCCCACAAAGTACTCAGGATCAAGAGGCAGGGACTGTCCTTCAGTGCTCCACTACCTGCTGTTTGATTTCACACTGGGGCTTCTGAGGAAATTGTGGTTGAGGAGGTGGGGCCTGCATGGGTAAATACAAGCAGAGAGGAAGGAGGCTCCTCCTGATGCAGGTGTGGGCCATGCTTGAGTCATTCTGTCTCCTTGATGTACTATGTCGCTCTCAGTTCTGAACTGCTTTTGGGTAAGTGCCCATGTTATTATAAACCTTACTTCTGGTATTTAGTTATTGATACTTAAAACAAGCCTCCTTCTCTCTGGTGCTTCTTCTGCCATTTTTTTTCCTCCCAAAGATGTTTATTTTTCAGTTAGAAATTATTCTTCCCTTGATGAACTGGAACCAGCCATCCCCTTTCCTTAATTACAGCCACAATGCTCTTTATGAGGAACTCTTATTTTAATATTATATGGTAGTTCATTGTGTACTTTCAGTGCAACTTCATCTCTTCTTTAAAATTGTTTCCTGGTTCATTTTTTTAAAAAATGAAGCACACAGCTGGAACACCATGAAGCTTGAGCTAAAATTTGAATGCTTTTGTTATTAGGACACATACAAAGTTTCACAAACCTCCCCAGCCCGGGGCTGCATTTTATTGTAGCTGTGTATGTTGGCTTTGTGCTTCAAAAGACTCATGATTTATAAGGTGCTGGTGTTGCACACGCTTCCATGGGAGCGGCTGCCAATAACCAGTTGCAGAACTGCGCCCTGACAGTCACTGAACTGAAAAAGCTCTTGCTCCTGTTGAGCAAGGTTGGACTTAGGTTGCAGCACGATACTGCTGGTGGCACCACAGACACCATGTGCGCTACTAGGCCGCCTCGGGACTAGACTTGGCTTTGCCACTCAGCTGAGTATGTTACTGGTTCAGGCTCATCTGGAAGTACTATTACAGACGTCAATTGCTACATGTCAGAGATGGAGCTATAAGTCACCATTTTTTTAAAGGTTGCAATAAATCTACAAGCTCTTCAATAACTTCCTATCTTTTCTTACACTGTAACTAACTTGAGTACTTTTCTCTCCTGCAGACTGACCTGAAAGCAAGGAAATTGCAAATGCCAGAGTAATGATGGTTAATTAAAATGGAGAGGCAGGGAACATAAAAGCCAAAGTGGAACCGTTTTTAGGTGATGAAATGATGAGCCCAAACAACTCATGCAAGACTGGAAATTTTAGAATGCAAAGCACATGAGCTTATCAGATAGGCACTCCTGGCTGGACTGCACAGAACAGGGTATTAGAAATGGATCCTCACCAAGGGAGAATAGTTTTTTTGAGACAAGTCAGGCAGACAAGTAGAGGAACTTCCAAATGCCATCTTGTTAAACTGCTCAGCAAATTAAACACCCAGCATTTCTGAAGGATTGAATTCCTTATCACATTAACTGTCTCTTCTGCAATGGTGTGGAACAGACATAATTCCCTTAAAAAAGTGTCCTGACAGCGCTTCTGAAAGAAAGTAACTGGTAGGGTAAAAAGGGAGGTGGGTAAAGGAAGTTGTGCATCAAAGTAACACATCTTTTATTTAAAGTTACTTTATTGATGTTACAGTGATATTAACATAGAAAACTGGTATTTTAATAGCTTCAGAAAGGAATACTAATAAAATTGTGCCAGAAGTTGAAACCTCAAGTTCCAGTGACATTTAAAAACAGCAGGATTTGGTTTACCGACAGTGTGAGAACAATTTTATAACTTGGAACAGCTGTAAAACAAATCACAGTTGCCCAGGAAAGCAGTCTCCATACACATTTCCACTGGTGTGTCAAAACCCAGGAAGTTTAAAAATATCTGAAGAACCAGAAATGCAGAATAGCAGAGAATGTCCTAATGCAATTCTCAGTGTGTACCCATGATTACCTTGTTATCAAAAGTGAAACTGTGCCTCTAGTAACACTTTCTGGCAGATAGGCATGGCCCCTCGGAGGTGATGGACGTGGGAAACACGCATGCAGGCCTGTACTGGCTAACACATGAGCTGCTTGATGAGGTAAGTGCCCCAGTTTGCGAAAGTTGACTTTTAGGAACACAAATTTGGAGGGGCAATTCTTCCAACAGGCTAAAAATGACATACATGGTTGGTTATCCTGAAGGAACTTTTGTTAAGTACTTTTGCAATTGTTAAGTTTTCCATATGAAACAAAGGTGTTTCAGTCATTTTTACCCATTAAAAAGTGCTTGTAGAATCACAGTTTGATTTTGTGCTGGATTAGAAAAATAAAGGGGCTTTCTAATCAGGCAGTGATAGACATAATTTAGTGGGAACTCTGTTAGTATTACATGTATTAACTCACATCAGCATTTTCTGTATTGTGTTATCGGATGTAACTTAGCACCACTATTATTTAAAGATTTGGGGCTATCTGCATTACTTTAGAGTTTGACTACCAAAACGCAAATCACAGCCTGAAACTTTATAAAAGGATAAGCCCTACAATGAATACATGTCGACATATAAATAGGTACATAAATAAGAGGAAAGCCTTTTTTTCCATAAACTATGAAATTCTGATTGTTTTGTGTGGACAGTTATAAGAAGGCTAGGCTCATTGTATGCCCTTTTGTAAAAATGAAACTAAATACTTATTTTGCCTCGTTCTGATCCCAAAGATTCAAAGGAATGATGATGACTGACCAAAACCCTCACCCAAGTCTCCTTACGGCGCAGGTTCTGTGAACACTGCCACCAGCACACACTACAGGACCATGATGTACTGACAAAGCCAACACTCAGCGAAGGTGCAGAGTGCACCAACCCACAGCAGGCCCTGCATACCCTCCCTGCTCCTGTCCAGGGACCTCCGACAGTTCCCCTGCACACCTGGCTTTGGGGTCTTCATATGGGTGTCATATCTCCCAAGCCTGCTTTCTAGCTCCTTCTCATTCTGAAAACTCATCCTAGGAGCTGAACTCCCAGTGACTTTCTGAGGTGGTTCATGCCACCATGTCAAAGGGGCTGGACTGAAGATGTCTCCCACCCTTATTGTGCACCCCTAGGGTCTCCCAATTTCCCCTTCAGCCAGAGAAGGCACTCTGCTCCAGGACTCCCATCCTACACACCCCCCGAGGGAGAAGCTGCTTGTAAGTCAGCAGGTTTCAGAAGGACCCTTCAAATCTCAGTGACAACGCTCACTGCTTGTCAGGCCGTGAACAGAAAGGGCAGGAATACTACCGAGAGTAGGTAATTTTTGAATGTTTTTGTTTGCAAACTAAAGATGCTCCATATTGCGGATGCTGACAAGGCAATGAAAAAATGAGAGCAGAAATACTACCTTCTGTTTTCTCAAGTTTTGCGGTACTTTTCCCCTAGATCTACAGGTGTGGCCGAAAAGCTCCTCATGGAATTAGAAGCACCTGCTCCACAGCCGGTGCTGTGACACCTGCCAGTGGTGCCCAGCGCCTCACACACACAGCCTGGAGGGCTGTTGCCCAAGCTGGTCTCGCAGTTGTAGCTTGGGTGTCTCACAATATAATGAAGAAGAAGCTACTTAAGAAAGTCCTTATTTACCCTGGCCCAGGAGAAATTTACAGTGTGCAACACAGTTTTATCCATTCAGAAAATATCTTGCAGAAGGAAAGTAAACATCTAAGTCCCAAAATCAAGTCCTATTATAGGAATATTTGCTGTTTATGTTATCGAGATGGAACAAGAATGAGAAATTCATGTAGGCTCCAGGCTCCATACCTTTAAGAGGGGGAAAGTATGTGGGTGACAATTCTAGAGGAAAACATCCATTGAAAGTAAAACAGACAGTTAGGAGCTTAATAATCAGACAACATGCTGCAGACAGGAGTTAAGGGCATAGGATGGTATTCCCAAAGGTCCCTACCTGCATGTCTTTATCCTTATCTGGCTGTGAGGCAGCTGTTCTGCCTCTTTTTCAAGCCTGTCAGTTCCAAACTTCATTCTCCTCTACCCCAAATACTGCAAGCTGCCTTCTCTTAAAGATAAAGCAAAACAGTGTTTTCTTTACCTCAAGACTTACTGTCATGTTCAATAACACAAGACAATACTTAAAAGTACCATGTGTGTATGACTACTTGTGTGTTTAAGGTTAAAATAGAACTATATGGCAAGAGAAACACTGAGAACAAGTGAGTAGAACTGCTGTCTTTCCTCTGAAAGGTAAATGTAAAAGGTTAACAGGTGAAGTAGCCACAAAGATCCAGGACGACAGACAGGATGACGTTATGCAAATACACAAGGAAATCAACTGACAACAAAGCAAAATGGAAGCCTTTTATGGAATTCAAACAGTCTTTCTGGAAGTGCACAGAAAATCTAATTTTACCTTCATAGAGTTTCTCTCAGAAATACTAACAGTCCTTATGTTCAGAAATTCTATGCTGAACTAACTTCATAGACAAGCACAATTTTAAAAGTTTTTTAAAGCAAGCAAGAAAAACTGCAGCATATCTTAAGCACCAATGTGAAACTGAGAAATTTATTTTAACCCCACATTTGCTGTATCTTTTTTTTTTTAAGGAACAACTTTAAGGATACGTTTGTTTTTATTTGTTTTGTGGTACTGGGGATGAAGCCCAGGGTGTTCTCACTGAGCTCTATCTCCAGCCCATTCTTTATTTTTGATTTTGGGACAGGGTCTAAGTTGCCCAGATTGGGCTTAAACTTGCTATTCCCCTGCCTCAGCCTCCCAGAGTGCTGGGAGTGCTGTACCACCAAGCCTGGCTTAGGTTATTTCTAATAGAGGTACAGAGTTTCTTTAATAATCCAGCAACTATAGCAATCGAGAGTGCTCACTGTGCTGTATTTGAGAAATACTGATTCACTCCTTTCCTCAGGCTAAAAAGGGCCTGGGGATCATTTCCTGGCTTGCTGAATCCAAAGAAGGATCTTACTTCCATCTGAAGAAAGAGGCTGGAAGCAGGAGCAGCTGGGCTGGCCACTCATTCCTGGGCTCCACGTTACCCCCCACCTTGGCACTTACTGGAGAGACTGACATGTTCTTTTGCATTAGGAACTGTAATGACTATGGATAAATGGGATAATTCAGGTAGTCGGGCTGTTGATCTGAAGCACTATGTTTGCACAGACTTTCAGGAAGGGGAAAAGGGATACAGCAGAACACAAAGATCAAAGAGCTGCTTTTCTCTGCTTATCACGGACCCCATATTGGACAAGGGAATATAAATATTAGGAGCTGGATACAAATTACTACTTGGCCTCAAAGTTTCTCTCCAAAATAGATATTTTAAAACAGTAATTGCTGTGCTTGTATTTGGTGCTGTGGGTCCATTGTCTACCTCACTGAATAAAAAAAGTCAGAAACATTTCAATGCAATTCTTTAGAGCACCAATAATGAGTGCATGTGTAGGTACTTAAGACTATCCATCCAGACTAAAATTTGCCAAAAAATTCCACAAATGGTTCTAGGAATATTTAAACCTGGGACACAGTATTGCCCAGAATAAAAGATTAAAATCAGAACCACTGCAAACCAAACAAAAGCAACTTTTCTTTCATTTCCATGGGAAGTTTTTCTCCAAGGAGGGTAACTACAAATAATACTCTTCTAGAACAATCCTTGGTCCCAAAAGGCACGTGATGATGACTTTTCATTTGAGATAATAATTTCAGGCAAAAAAAAAAATAGAGAAGAAAAGACAAATGCATACTCAGCAAACTAGCTGGCTCCTTGTGGATTCTTTTAGGGCTATGTAACAGTAACTAGGAAGCACATGACATGAGGCACGTTACATTCAAATCTATAAACTCTTTTTTAGTCAAAATAAATCTTGTAACATTAGACTTTTATATACTCAGTACCAGAAAACACTCAGTGCACAGTTACAGTGCTCGTGGTCAGCAGTGCCCTATTTGCTCCATCTTTCCACCTGTCTGTTCTCTATCCTTGGCTGGGCTGCAGGCAGCAACACTGCCCAACACTCACCCAACACTGGTCTGATGGACTACTTTCCTGAGTTTTTACAACCATCCCTTTTGTTATGAAAAACGCTATTTTCCACTGTAGACTTCTAAATGATTAAATTGCTTTTCAAAGTTTTTCAAAGAAGAGGCCTATTACACAAGACATGAACACAGTATCATACCTTGCCTTCCTACTTGGCCCTTCAGTTTTGTGCCAATTCCCAGGTCCTTTCAATGGCTTTCTTTTGCAATGACAAAACTGTTTACAAAAGCTATCAAACTTTGGTTGTAAAGAATGGGGATTTTAATAAAATTCTTATCTTTCTACAGATACAAGTTGCAGGGCTTAAAACATTAGATTGTCTTTTTCCTATCAGCTGTTTGTGTGACTTTACAGTTGCTCCATCCTCTCAGCTTTAGATTTTATTTAACCCTCTCAGCCCTGTTGACACTTCTTGCTCAGAGTGGGACCACCTATCATCAGTGCCTTCAAAGTGAGTGCAGTGCCCTGCTGGGCCTCACATTCCATTGATGATAAATGTCCATTGTAAACAGAAAAAAAAAAGTTGTTTTTATTAAAAGGAATCACTCTGTTCCCACATTAGGAGAGCTGAAGAAAAGTCTTGTCAAGGAACAAAACTTCAGGTCAGACAGGGATGGTGTCCTGGTCACGTGGGAGCTATCATTCACAGCAGCCTGGCATGCCCGATGCACCTGCTTATCCTTAGCAGCCCACACTGCTGTGGCCCCCAGCCTCCAGGGCAAGACTAGCTGTTGTGCTCTGGGAAGAAAGGAAGAGCTGCTTCCAGCCAGATGCAGACAAAGGGCTGCTTCCCGGGGAGAGGTCAGCCGAGGGTCCCAGGTAGCCAGGCAGCCACACAGCTGGACCCTGTGTCAGCAAGCTATGAAGCCTGACCTCACTGAGCATTCTGGTCTCTTACTCAATTACTCAGTAAAAGAGCTTCCAGACTGCACACAGGTTAAGGGGTGTCACATTGCCAACAAGTACCAATTACGGAGACACACATACACCACCGACCACTGTATTTACATCATCTGCTCCCACTTGTAGAAGACCACTGAACAGGGGACCGGGGGATGTCGTGATTGTGACTGACTGTTCTCAAGCATTTGGCAAAATACACTTATGGGTAACAGCTGCTTTTTAAACTGTAAAATTGTTTACATATGTACAATTATCCTTGTATGCTGATATAAATATGAAAAATAAAAATACATCTTGAAAATTAGCACACAGGATATTGGCTCCTCAAAGCTTTAAGTGCTGCAGAAATATCCTATATGCCTAAGCCCTGCATGCTAGTTTGTATTATGGATCATTTCCTTGAATACAGAAAACAACAAACAGAAGCTCCATGCATGTAGCACTACTGCTTACAATAGGACGCGCACCCGAATGGTGGGCCTGAATCCAATACTGTTCCATAGGAAACTTGCTACATTTGGGTCATGTGAGTTAGTTTTATTGGTATTTCTACTTGTATCTGTCATGCAAATTAACCCATTAACACACCAGTACAAGTTCTGAGTTACACTGTGACACTAGTAGCTCCCTTCATGGTTGAGTTCAGTCCTAAGCCAATGACAAAAAGAAAATGACACGGAGGCGTGAGAACTGGCCTCCTCTCCTTCATCAGCTCGTGGGGCTTTTGTGTCGTCCAGAGAACAGATAGATTCGCAGTGATGCCACAAGGCTGGGGTTCTATAAAAGTTGAAGTAAACAGTTTCGATGTGTCCCATGTAAACAGCTGATCTCAGATGGATGTCTCCCACAGCTGCGTAACAGAGAAAAGCAGAATTGCATGTTGTGAAGAAGATGAGCCATGAAGACTCATGATTTGGTGACCACCCATTTAACCTATGACTGGAGATGCACTCTTGCAAAGTCTAATACTAAACACTTTAATGTTCTCTTTCTTCTAACCCTATGCTCAAACCATTTTAACAACCTCCACCACTTCACACAAAAAACACACATGCTCATTTAATGTAACTCAGAGGTTTGAATAAAAAGTGATAATTTGTCTCATAAGAACTAAAAAAAAAATTATAAATCTTATTTTTGAGTTTGGTATGGTGGCTTACACCTGTAATCCAGCTTCTTGCAGGGAATGAGGAGGAAACAATGTTAAGTTTCAGGCCTGACTGGTCACACAGCGAGACTGTGTCAAAACAAAAATACAATTTCTTAAGCTTCAAGTACCTTGCCTTTCTCCTTCCCTTCCTTTTCCCTCCCTTCTCTTCCCCTTCCCTTTCCTCCTGGATTCTGACACAGCACAGTGATTCTCAACTGTAGCTGTAGATCTCAAGGATCAAGGGAAGCTTTAAAAATCTCTCTGCCTAGGCAACACACAAGGCCAACTAAATCAAACTTCCCCTGGATCCGATATAGACTTAGAATACTTTCACAGCTTTTGAGATGAGTATTATGTGCAAGGCTAAGAACTACAGGCCTCTGCAATGTGTGATTCCGTCAACACTACCGCCATCTGCCAACACACCATGGCCCTGGACCTAGGCACAGGCCACATGCTCTCAATTCCATTACTATTTCCTAGAAAATTGTTCTCTCAGGAATGACACGTCAGAGGAGAAGAACACAAGTGAGGCCCATCCCCTCACTCCTCCCTTCTTTGTTTTCTACCAGTCTTGACCAGATCTAATTTGCACGATGTTCAGTATTGCCACACTGGACTGACAATGCTGGCAGAGTCATATGTGAATGTAATTCAGTTCCTTGAGAAAGAAGATCAATTAAAAAAAAAAAAAAAAGGTCTAGCTGATGAAATATATTTCCAGGGTGCTAGGTCCAGGGATAGGTAAGGCAGGGTCCCAGCGTGCCCCCAAGTGGTGGCTGAGGGTACTGTGGCTGGGAAAATACATTTCTGGGAAATAACATTTAGATATAATTAGTATAAATACAAACAAAGAAAGCCTATGGCTAGAGTAAGTTATACTATACCCAATTTGCATCCAAATTTCACTTTTATTGGCTAGTAGGATATGTCACGGAGCACATAATAAATTGCTGTGGAAGAAAAGCACAGACGGTGACAATGTGGAGACCGCTACACAGGTTGCCTGACATGCTTTCCAATCTCCATGGAATACGTGTTCTTAATGCACAGACTGGCTCACTCCACAGGAGTGTAATGAAGTCACCAGAACTATCTACCTCAGATGGGCCTGACATACCTTCATCATTACAAAGATCCTCCTCCCCCCTTGGTCTTTGGAAACCAAAAGGATTTCTCACCCTGAGGATATCTGGAAGCAGACTGTACTGATGAGGGATCAGTTAAATACACACTTGCCAGCTGTCCCAGGCAAGAAAATAACATAACTGTCTGGAGTAGTGAATTGTAGTAAAGACATAAACCTCTGAGAGCCCAAGTGTCTTTGCATATAGTTACTTTTGTTCTTTTCGTTAGCAGCAACTGAACAAGTTAGGGCCTTCACATTGAGCTACATCTCAGCCCCTTTTTCCCTATTTTTTTTTTTTGAAACAGGGTCTCATAAAGTTATCCAGTCACCCTGTTAGGCCCGGCATGGGAGTGCATGCCTGCATGCCTGTAATCCTTGCTTTCTGGGAGAGGGAGGCTGAAAGATTCTGAACTCCATCCCAGACTGGACACTTCAGAAACTCAAGAGACCCAAAATGGGTGTGGGATGTGGCTCACAGCACAGACCTAGATTTAATTCCTGGTACCACACACACACAATAAAAAGGTGCCCAGGGCTTAAACTTGCCATACATTTGCCTCAGCCTCTTAACACTGCTGGGATTCTAAGCCTGTATCAGTGGGCCCTATATAACAGGTGACAACTTGCAGAAAGAAGAGAGGGGGAAAAAAATGAATAACAAAGAGAAAATCTGAATTAGTCTTGTGAAGATAAAAGAACAGAGAATCTCCATGCATTATTTTTAGTAACTGGCTACCAGGCCAGGGCCTGTGCGGGCATCACTGAGGAGATGCTGAGACCAAAGCTGCTTCTGTGATTATCCACAGCCCACAAATGTAGCCTAAGGTCAGGCTACGTGTTCTGCAAGATTCTGCCCTGTATGTATGTGGCAGCTCCATGGTGGACAGGAGGACAAAGCAAATGTTCTCATCACTGTGCTAGAGCCAGATTCTCTAGTCACCTGCTCAGCCCAGGGAAGGTGATGGGCCAGCTCTCTCTTCTGGGAGCTGTCATTCTCAAGGGCTTTCATGAGGTAACATCTCCAAAGGCCCACATTCTGGCATGACAGTAGAGGAGAGAATGTCCCTAACTGTATGAAAGGGAACAGTGATGTAGAAAATGTAACAAGGAAACCAAAGACAGTCTATAATTATGGAAGTAAAGAATAATAGCCTTAAGGTTCGGTGTTACGCATCACGTCAGGAAAAGCTGGGGGCACGATAGGCCTTCTTCAGGGCCAAAGGCCAAGCACTGGAATGGTTTTCCACCATTTCCCATATTAACATACAGAGGTTTCTTTAGGCCTATAATTCTAGTGCTGGGGAGGTTGAGGCAAGAGGACCAAAAATTTGAGCCCAGCCTGGGCAACTTAGTGAGACCCAGTCCCCAAATAAAAACTAAAAAATGAGTTAGGGGCATACAGTTCAAAGGCCATGGACTGGATCCTTAGTTTTAAAAAAAAGACTTTTTGGTTATAATGATCTAATCAGCTTTTAAAGATCTGTGTTTTCTTATTCACTTTGGGTTTGCTGACTTAAAAAAAATAGTGACCCACAATTTAGATTCAGGATCAAGAAAGCTCTGGATCATCTTTCATGTCCTAGAAGTACAGAAATCTAGGACCTAAAACAAAGAACACGATCAAAGATTTTCAAGTTATTTTTATCTTTTGCAAAATCATTTCTAAGATCAAAAGAGTATAACTGGTCACAAGTCAGAACTTCAATAAAAGTTATTTTTCTTTGTTTCTTTTATTCCAACCTCTGGGCATTGGGCTGCTACTCTAAAGTCCCTACACTTCAAATTTTATGCAAGAGTTGTGTTCTAGGAATGATGTCAGACAGTGGTATCGTGATTAAAACTTAAAAAGAAAACTATTTATTTATTATTTATGTATTACAGTGCTAGGAATTGAGCTCAGGGCCCTCACTTTTTTTCATTTTCTTTCTTTTCTCTCTTTTCTTTTGGCAGAATTCCTCTAAGTCACTAAATTGCTTAGGTTGGACTTGAACTGGAGTCTTCTGCCTCAGCTTTTCATAGTATTGGGATTATAGACATGCAATCAGCCAGAAACTTAATATTTAAAAATTTTGGGTGAATCATATTTTTATATAAAGGACCAATACCGCCATTTTATTTTTAACTTATTATTTATTTTTTTGAGACAAGGTCTCACTCCACAGTCCAGGCTGGTCCTGGACTACATAGTCCAGGCTGTCTCTGAACTCACAGCAAACCTCCTACCTCAGCCTCCCTTGTGCTGTAATCCCATTAGAGACATGCATGACCAGACCTGGTTGATGCTATGCTGGGGAATTGAATTTCAGGGCCTTATGCTTCCTACGCAAGGACTCTAACCTCTGTGCTATTCTTCCAGTCCTTAAATTTGTTTTTTTGAGGACAAAGCTATAGCTCAGTTGTATAGCACTTGCCCAGGCTACATTAAGATCTTATTCTCTGTACCAAAAAAGAAAAGCAAAGAAAGTAAAACAAAATGAAATTCTTGGCCTTAGAGTATAGCTCTGGGTTAGAGCTCTGAGTTTAATCCCCAGAACAGAAAACAAAATTTGTTTTCCATTCCCATCTCCAAGACACTGACTTGACTTTATGTCATAGAATCTTATTTCTAAAATCCATCCAGGACTACTGAATGAGGACTGTAATCCCAGCACTCTGAGAGCCTGAGGGAGGAGGATAACAAATTTGAGCCCAAACTGAGCAATTTAGCAAGATCAGATTTCAAAATCAAACATAAATCAGAGGCTCTTATCCCAGCATTCTGGGAGCCTGAGGCTGGAAGGACACAAATTTGAGTCAAGTGAGGGTAATTTGGCAACTAATTAAGACCTTGTCTCAAAAACAAACCAATAAAAAGAATGGTGGTGTATGTAGCTCAGTGTGAAGGCCCCAGGCTCAAACGGAAGTATCACTTTAAAATAAAATAAAATATAAATAAAATCCTATCCCGCTGATATCTTATTAGCCAGTGAAAGACTTCAAGATGCAAATTAGGTAAGGAAGGGAGCTAATTTATTAGTTTATGGCATTTCCAGGGATACCAAAAACTAAAAAGAAAAGCACATCCTTTGGTTTTTTTTTAATCCATTCCAGGTTTTAACCCATTAACCATAGTGAATACTAAAAGATACAAATATATAATAATTATTATTGTATATCCAAATCTCTAGATATACCAATGCAGATTAATATGCAAATATGAATCTGAACCACAAGAAAAGGCCAAAGAATGTTACCTTCAATTTTCCATTTTTAATTTTTCTTATTCTTTTATGAAGAAGAAAGAAAAATGGCCCCTGTGGAATGTGAGTCATAGGTATGTGAAAAAGGCCTAGCAAGTGACATGGAGGAAGCTGCCACCTACCCTGGCGCTCTGCCGGCTGACCTTCTCCTCATCTGGAAGCGGGGGCATTGGATAAGGGTATTTTCTGCTGGAGGCAATAGATCCAGTTGATGATGAAGGAGACTTGGCAGGAGACAAAGTCCTGAGGTATTGAGAACACATGAAGTAAGCACCACAAGACTGCAGTCGTCATTGCACATACCTGAAAAGCGACTTCAGAATAAAACCTCGGACTTCTACTTTCACAAGCTCCTACAGCAGAGCTTTAACTACTGGGAAGATAAATCTATTGTTCCCCAAAATGTAAGCTGGAATTTCAGCTTCCTAAATTCACAACTGTGGCGGAATGTTTAAATGTTACATGTAATTATACTTTTCAACTAGAAAGTCAACAATGAAGTTTCCTCCAGAATAGATAGAAGCAACAATAGCACTAAGAAGCAATAAAATTATTCTTAAGAGCTCATAATGTTAAATTAAGTGCATGACATGTTAAACTTGTCTTATGTTTACCACTTAAGATGTTTCTAAATATGATAATTCCAATTAAGATTTTAAAATACATTAGCATTGATATATATCTTAGTTGCTAAGTCACATACTGCAATAGTTTACACAAAACTCATGCATTTGGAGGCCAGTGTGTTAGTTGTGAGAGAACAGAGACAAATACAAAGATTTTAATAATACATTAGTAAACATGCAAGCAGTAAGGAGTGCAGAGTTCCAGCCAAACAGAGTCTGATGAGAACATACAAGAAATGATCTGGTTCATCTCTCTAATCACCACTGCTGGGGAAGCAGCGGTGCCTTTGCTGAATTTGCTTGCCTTTGTTTGTGCAGTGGTGGTACTTGTGACTATACCAGGCACACTTGGGAGAGTCCTGACTGACTGCTAACTTGTCTTTAAGAACAGGAAAAAGAAACAGCTAGTGGAAACCACTCACCGCATATCAACAGAAATCAGGAACAACTGCTAGCCTATGTCAAATGTTGCCTCTATGCATTTCTGGCTCTGCTCGCATTTCCGCAGCAATGTAGTCAGGACTCACACCACACTTGGGTAGCTGTCACTTTACTGCAGAGGGCTCACTCCAGTAGGCTGCACCGTTTGTCATGTGGGTGGCTCAGCCGCAGAGGAAAGAAGGCAGGCGGCAGCCGCCAGCGGGACAAGGCCTACTGTCTGCTGGCATCAGGCTCATCCACTGAATATCGTTGGCTCTGGGCTTGCCATACTTAAGCTAAAGTTTGAAAATAACTTTTCTACCAAGTCTGAGGTCAAAATGCATATTTTAACTGATTTTAAGCAGCAAGGCTGGTTCTGTTTATTTTAAATCCATAACTTCTAACATTTTTTTTTTAATTTTTAAAAAATGGCCAGGATCATTCTAACACAAACTGCTAGGACTTAGCGGCTGTTAGACTTCTCTCGTGTTCAGGCTCTCCACTGCTGTTTAGCAGAGGGTGTGACTAAGAATACTACTACTTAAAATGTTCTAAAGTTTTTTGTTTTGTTTTGCTTTTTGTTTGTTAGTTTTTTTGAGACAGGGTCTCACTCTTTAGCCCACGCTGATCCTAAGCTCACTATGGAGCCCAGGCTGGCCTTGGACTCACGGCAATCCTCCTGCCTCAGCCTCCTGAGTGCTGGGATTCCCGGCGTGTGCCACCACGACAGGCTTTACGAGGTGCTGAGGAATGGAAGCCAGGGCCTTGCACTTGCAAGGTAAACACTTTAAATGCTGTGCCATTCCTCCAGGCCCTGTTCTAAAGCTCTATCAGAGCAACAAACTGTATATTTTTCTAATTCAGAAACTAAATTTTTTTTACTTTAGTAAAACATTTTAAATAGGACTAAAAAGGCTTGAAATAAATTCAGTAGCATACAACAATGATAAGCTTGTGCTTTTAGCTATTTAAGTGCATCTTTCTAAAATGAAGGAAGTTAACCTGGGTCCAGCTCTTTAGCCTCAGCCCTACTGTAAAAACTCTAAGTTTAAGAAAGCCAGCCAGGTACACAAATACACGACAAAATCTTATTTGCTTCAGAGATCATGCAAGCGAGTCCTCTTTTTTATCGGCTGCATCGTCTGTGTCCACAGCAGGAGCTGCTAGCTTACCGTTTCACAGCCACACCACCCTCAATCTGGCCTTGGGTGCAGATGACGGGCCCTGGACATATATACGTTCATTCCAGTGAGCAATGGCCCAGTCCAGGCCTCCCTCATATATGTTCCCATGGGCAAAGCCAATAACAAGAGAAAACAGCAGCAGGGCTATTCTCTGCAAGCCTAGGACACTGTACTACATTACCATTTACACTAATGTACTCATGAATGGATACTGTGGACCCAAACAAAGAAGAGAAGCCAGGGCAGGTCTTGGGGGGGACATGGAGAGGGCCTGAGCAGGAGTTAAAATATAAGAAGAAACAAGGCAGGATAAATTAGTTTAAGGAAAATAATTTCGTAATTTCTCATAAATGTTGCAGTAGGACATTTGGGTGAATTTGACTTTCACTTCAAGGCAGGCACCAGCCTAGCTCATTCACTTAGAGTGAATTAAGTCTTTGCATAAATATCAGACATTATTATTAAAATTGAAAAAATCATAATGACTGTAGTGGTTGTAATTAGAATGACACAGATAAGGCATGCCTGTGTGCCAACGGATAGTGGAGCTACTTCAGGCTTTCTGGGATCTTTTTATTTTCTTAGGGTTAGAAGGCATCTCAGCTCAGTCCTGCCACCAAGGATGACTAAAAGCACACTGGCCACATGGAAGGGATACAGGCCACTCACTCCTCATGCACGACTTTCTTAACAGCTAACTGAAGATGAGGGTGTCCCTGAATAAGTCTTAAGCACCCTACTACTCTTAAGTACAGTGAAATAGGATGAACACACTCGAGTCACACAGAGTCAGGCTCCAGTTCTGGTTGTGCCACATGTTAACCATGCTACCTGAAGTAAATCTTTGTGCCTCGTTTTTCTCCCACTACAGAAACAGAATGAGGATGCCTACCTCATGATGAGAGTAGATGTACAGCAGGCACTTGATACATGATATCAAGATATTAATAATCTATTTTTAAGGTCACTACATTTTTCCTAAGACCATGGAAATAAATAAAAACCCTCCTTTTGAAGTGACTAACCAGCTAGATAAGAGTCCAGGGCAGACTCCTCTAAGACACTGAAGACCACCATCATCTAAATCACTGAAAGTCACCATTATTGGCACAAAACTTCTCCCAGGATCTGGGATGGTGACATAACAATCTCTTGTCCTGATATTGCCTGCTCCTTTCTAATGGCTTGCATACAATTGAGGACACATGAGCAACCACTGACAGATGAGCCCTGCCCACAGGAGCACCATGGAGGTGCCCCATTCACTCAGAACCCAGAAGCATTTGCCTTGCTCTTCTTAATGATATGATCACTGTTTTAAATGCTAGGCTAAATTTTGGTCAGTTTACTGCGGTCACAAAAGTCTCCACTGCATTTTGATAAAATGGCAAAAACTCAACAACACATGGGTGATTAAAAAGATGACCTTTGCCCTCACTGGTGGTCTTGGCAGGGGAAGAAATCCTAAATGACCTGGCAGCCGAAGAAGCAGATCTAAGCTTAAGCAAAGAGTTGGCAAAGCAGAAGCCAAGGTACAGGTGCACTTTAGGCCTCCTAGGTCAAATGTGGCTTGAGTTGAGAGTGTGTGAAATTCCCTCCGTCATGTTATACCCATGGTGTGCAAACCTCTGGGTCATCCATTTATCCCTGCCACAGAGATCCTGTGTTTTCCAGACTTACTAGCACAACCCATATCATTCCTCAAGTGACAGTTCAATCGTAGCTGTTTAGTGATGTTTAGTTGCTTAACAAAAGCATGTATCTTAAATAATTCTAAATGACAGTATCTACGAAGGAACCAACATCTCATATTCTAAAAAAGAAGAAAAAGGGCTCCTCTAAGATCGCCCTTGCAGCTTTGCGCGTGCAGCTAGGGATGCTAAAGCATCTCCCCACCCAAATTGCATTGTCATGCAGCTTCTGGGCAGACCTGAGTGCTGATTTCATGTAAGGTGACCTTTTCTCTCAGAGCCGCAAAAACTACTCAGTTCACCCAGGGAGGTGAAATGTCTCTTCCAGGGTACCATTTTACAAATTATTGCTGCAAAATGCTAAGTCTGTTTAAGAATAAAAACCATAACCCTTACAGGATCAAAGATACTATGTTTTGGTTCTATAGCGGACACAAATTACAATCTGCCCACAAGCCTGAGTAAAATAGAAAGAAGACACAGGACTGCAGGTAAGCCATGGTTCCAAATAACATTCAAAATCATCTTACCTGTCTTCGTGACGTTGGCCATCTTGGGAGCTACAGGTGAAGGTGGGATGTTTGAATGTGAGTGTGTATGTATGAGGTTCAGTGTGGGACAGTGTGGGGCAAGCAGAGGAGAAGGCAGGAGGGAAGATGCGGTAGAGAAGCAGGAAATACTTCTGTGAGCAGGTGGGAGTTTATGTTTTCCTTAGGATATAGGCAAATGTGATGGATCAAATTAACAGGCAGGGAAGTCTAATCATTTTCTCAAACTGTGCACGACTAAACTAAATGGTACACGGGAAGAGCAAGTCCACCATATATGGGTGCTGAGAGTCAATACACAGACATATTTTGGTAACTATCTGCTGCTGACTCAAGTCATGGTGATAAGTAACACGAAAGCTCCCTGTTGAATTGTGTTCACAGAAGGCAACGACTGAATCTGCATTTCCCCTTTACATTAGTTGTCTACAAAGTCACCAGACATAAGTGGATATTTGCTTCTAAGAAGCCACTCTGGTATCATAAAGGGTGGGGAAGAAACCACTAAGAATCCCTGGACATTCTCTCTGGCCTCTAATGTCACACAGAGCTGCTGTGAGTTCAATAAGCTTCCAAAATGTGGTGATGGTCTTCTTGTTGTGAGTCAGAATATGCTTCCTCTCTGCTTCCTGTTCTACTTGAAAGTTAGACCACACGTTTATCAGCATAAAAAACTCTTTAGCTGTTTTGTTGAAAAGCTGGAGAACACTGTTCCTGGCAAGCCCACCTCTGGTTGCAAGGGTACACTGAACAAAGAGAAGCTACGTTCCTTCTTCCACGTACTCTCACGGGGCCAGTATTAGCTCAGTGATCTTCCAATTAAATCAAATCTTTGTTTCTACTTAAAGCAAAATTCCACCGTAGTTTGCTTAGCTTCTTTTCATAGGTTTCCTTGCATTTTCATATGCACTACACACTTATTAGGCAGTCAGTAGGAAAAATGAATTATGGAACTGCTAGGTTGTAGAAGCTAAATCTTTGAGGTTAATAGTGCTGCTTTTATTAGTGGAAAGTTTCATGCCCACAGAACACGACAGAGCATAAATGAAGAGAAAGCTACTAAAAAGCTCAAGATGGCAACAGGGACATGCGCTAACTGGCAGCCCTTTCACATGGCAGCAAATAAACAAGGGCTCTTTCCATCTGTAGGAACTTGTATGAGGAAATACAAGACAGAGAGCCAGTCACAATATAGTACTGTATGTGCTGAAAGAGTTTAAAAGTGATATAAAATTAATTTATAAAATACCTAAAGTATGGTCCTTCAGTGTTTTTATTCACATCTTCTACCCACTTAGCTACATTACAGTCTCTTTTGAACCATGGATTTAAATACCTGCAGAAAGCAATGGAAGGAACAAAGAAAGCAGAACAAGATAGAAAATCTGAAAAAACACAGCACAGCTTAGCAAGGATGTCATCACCTCCATACATACGTGACTATGGCAAATAAACCAGTGAGAACACTGGATGACTGTGAGACAGTCTACACACACACACACACACACACACACACACACACACACACACACAATAACATGAGAACCATCTCAGCTCCAACAGGCTGAAGGCATTTTAGATACAGTCAACCATCCTGAGAAAGCTTTTCCAGTGACTTTTCAGAGTGACCCAGAATTGTCTTTCAATCACAGTAAACTCTCAGCATTTCATTCACCCACCTTCAAAGTGGCTTTTTTTTTTTTTTCCAGGCCACAGCTCATTTGCCTCCTTGTTTTTTTAAATGATGATACTTTTTGAAAATATTCAAGTGGCTGTAATTCCAATCTGGCATTTGAGCACAGAAAACCTCCAAAACAATTTCAAAGGGCAGTTTTGTTTTTTTGGTTTTTTTACATGAGAAGACTTCCATGGCCACTGTCCTACTCCTACATCAGATCCCAAGCTAGAGTCAACAGAGCATCCTCTGAGTCAGTTCTACAGCAAGCAGATGAGCCTCTGCTCCTCTGACTGTGGAGCTCCAAGGCACATCAGGCATGGTCTAAAGTCTCCATGAACTAGAAGCTGAGCTTAGGACGTGCCTGCCTTTCCTTTGTGTAGCAATGGACTTCCCTCCTCCTGTGCACTCCAGACTTAAGTGTTCATGGTTCCACTATGAAATGGCCCTCAGGAGTTGCCCTCAAGAGTCTGGTCACAAACTAGTGAAGGACTGTCAAGGAATAACAATGACCACATTGTTATTCCCATTCCCTGATAAAGCTGGCATTATCTCCACCAGATGCACTATGCAAATTTTAAAAGTAGTAAAATTGGAGATGTCGTTGTTACTTTTCCCCCCAGAGCTTTCTTTAATTCTAATCCTGAGAATTGAGCAAAAACACATCCCCTAGGAATTTGCACTTGCAATATAATACGGACTTTAAAATTTCAGGTAGCGGAAGAACTTGAAGGTTTTAACATGATGTTCTCACTTAAGATGTAACTTCTGAAAACACTACAGACAATAAAGACCTCTACACAATCTAAGTTACATGGAAAACAAATTAGGGGTAATTATAAAATATATGACTTGTTTTTACTTAAAGTTTGCTTCTTTCCTCCATATTTACTTGAGCTACTTGTAAGTACATTTAAACCGAAACTAATTTCCACAGTAATATTTTTAAAAAAGGACATTTCCCCCTTATTTTCAGTCACTAACATGAAACTCTACAAAATAATACCATGATTTCTTCTTGAAAGGGGTTTTGTTTCTTTGTATGGCCCACAAAACAATTTTTGCCAAGATGACATCTTTTGACTTAGGGATAACTCACACCACTCTGCTTTTAGCCACAATCTCTGCCAACTTGCATTTTTCAGAGATAGCCAATTAAAACTTGCATAAAGAGTTCCACTGAGGCTCTGTAACAAAAAGACAAAGTCAAGAAGCAAGTGCAGCCACTGATGAAGGCCAGTGAATGCTCTGGCCTGGGAAAAACTGCAGGAAAAGCACATGCAGCTGTCATCAGGTGAAATAGAGCCACAAACCAAACTGAGTAACCCACAGGCAGAGAACCACGCTCTGTAGGAGACAACTGTTCCTTCCCTGACTATCTCAGAAAATCAAAGAACTGGCATCCATGGCTACTCCATGAGAGCTCTACCCACTTGTGTAGACTTCTACTTGGTGGGCCACTTCCTGCATTTCGGGAATCAGTTCTGAAGGCTCTGATCCCTCCTCCAGAACCAGTAAAGAGAATTCTAAATTGTTTGTTCCTCCTGCAGACCTGCCTTGAAAGTGCCTTCACAAAGGACTTCCTAATGTCTTGAAGTTGTGGTGGCTGTAGTGACAGACTTTTAACGAACTGTAATAAAACTGTATGGCTTGTAGCGCAACATGCAAAAAAAAATGCATTGGACGGGATGAAAGAGCTCTTTACGTTCTCCAGGATGGAAGGCAGAGGAAAGTTAGCTGGTGCTAGCTGGACCAAAAGCACCTCCGAGCAGACCTGGGGAGCTCAGCAAAGATCAAATGACCCTGTTCTCAGCCAAGGAAGGGACTTGGAGGGAGATTAAGTGGCAGCCCAGAATGGTGGGGCAGGTGGAGACTGACCTGTGATCCAGACTCCCTGTCTGGGGGCTGCCAGAGCCCCCTGGGCTTATGCCTTGGGATGGGACTGTCTGGGCGAGGGAGTGCCCAGGCTCAGGTGCTTGGGGCTCCCTCCTGTAAAAACACAATATATAATACAAAGTCTAAGCCAAAAAACGTTTTACATCATGAACAACAATGAGGAAGATGCAAAGGCTTTGAGTGGGAAAACAATACAGCAAACACGGACATTTTATTTCATTAATTAGCAGAGCATGCCTTGTAGTGCATGGCTTCTTTCTTGTTCTAAGTTTCTGTCACCCTTCTGGATGATGAGATACTAAAAAGTACCTCTTATTGGAACATCAAATAAAACAAAAGAGATGTTTTCCTGCACTTGCTTATAGTCAAACAAATGTTACTATTATATCAGAAGCAAATGTGATTACTTAAGTGAGAGAAACATAAAAAATGTGCCAACACAGTGTGACATATTTTGTATCAGGAAATACTATTGCTATCACATTGGCAGGGATCATACATAGGGCTTCACACATGCTAGGCATGCAGTCTGCCATGGAGCTCCACTCCCAGCCCAGTGATCCTTGTTTTTAAAAAGTACATAAATGCACATATATGTAGAGAGATAGTACCAGTACAGAAGGAATAGGAGAAGTCAACTTTACAAATGTGATTCCATTTAATTAATATGAGTCATGTAACCCAAATCAGAAAAGCTTGAAAAATCTGAGGTATTTTTAATACTTCTCCCTCACCTTGATGATTCTATTATGATGTCTTATTAAATAGTCTGCCTTATTATGTCTTGTTAAATATTGTAACTTAATTATCTCAAATCTAAATTTCTAAAAGGCTACTATAGCAGTATAATTTTTAGCACATGATGTGAGTAGAAATTATAGACAAAAATTTTAAAAAATAAATGAATGCCCTAGAAAATATTGTATAAATATTGCTAAACACCAAATGTTCTTTGGGTTCTAAGCTAATAAACTTAATATACTACAGGGTTTTTTTTATTCCACTTAGGAGCTATCAAAGCCTTTTATAGGAGAGATATAGTTAGAACACTACATGGGACACAAAGGAAGTTCTATGGAACAATTTGCCATTTTCTCTGTGTACTAATGAGCTGTTGAGATAAGCTAAGGAGTTCTTTCCAGATGACCTCATGCAAAGCAAACCAAGTAACATTCTAAGGAGAGTTTATCAACAATGAGCCCTAGAGCATCCAAGCGCTTTTGGAATGCATAAGATAAACTCTAACAGGTTAGTTACTGAAGATGAAGTTCTATGATGCCATTCTGCACAACGCAATGGTGTAACCTGAAATCGTCTATTGTTTCTATGATAAAGAATTCGCTAGTAAATTTGGATAAGCCACTTACAAGTCAATACCATTCAGGTGGAAGGTCCAGATTTCAGGGCAATGTTATTATTCCTGGACTGAAAAAGGCAGGGTACATGATGGAAAAGCTAATGTAAGGTTTTGGCAAGCAGTTAACAACTAGCTGATATTCAGACTTGTAAAGTGTTAAGGCATGAAGAAGCAACAGAGATCCTGGGAATCATGCTGGCCATGATAGTGAGAAGAGGAACACTTTAGGTGCCTTCAAAAAGTATGGTTAGTTAAAACCAGGTGTCAATTTTAATCCACAAGAATACTAAGAGTATGTTTTATTAGTTAAAAGTTTGAGGAGGCTTTGTTTTGACTGTGTTTTCTTAAATGAAGAAATGGGTTAAAAAATACATGGTGTTAACTTACAAAAGACTGTTACATTTAAACTTCTGGCCCCACTTTCACTGAAAAAAAATGACTAATATTTTATCATTTAAAATGACTAATATTGCATTTAGTAACAGTAATTCTGTTAAAGAGCAAGCTTAGGCAACTGCCCTTTGAAATGTCTTCAGAAAGAGAATTTAAAAGGGAAAACTTATCCCATTAGTCTGAGAGAATGCTTAGATTGCAGCCATGAAGACCTTGGAGTGGTGGGTTCTGACCATGAGCACCATCATGCTCCCGTACACTGGGGACTTTCCTCTGATGCAGCCAGGTTGTGTGCCATGGGAAAGGGTCAGGTGGCTCTTTGAAATGGCTGGACCCCAGGTGATGAGAAGAAAAGGGTGCTATCAAAATTCCCTTCAGAGGGAACCAAGACACCACCACAATGGCAGGTGACAGGAGAAAAAAATCCTGCAGCAAGGGTGAGACCCCCACTATCAGTGAATATTGGGTTGGGCACAGTTGCCGAGATGCCTATGTAAAAGAGAAAAGTCACGGTTAAATTCCAAAGGGCAAAAAAATTAAAAAGACAAAACCAAGACTAGAAGCATGGTTTACCAGTTCTCTGACCATCTGCTTAATTAACACTTGACACTAACTGAAAGGACTTTGAAGCACCTTTCTCCATTAGTGGTTCAGACTTACTCAGTTGAATTAGATCGAGGTCTAAATCTTTTGCCTCTGATTTTCTTTCTGTTGCCTCCCAGGTTACCTGAAAAAGATGGTTTATAGCCAGATTCCCGTATGAGTAAATAATTGCTGTGGGTCCAATAACATGGCATTTCAAGCATGCATAATTCAGAACCAGCGCCACCCTAGAACGCAAGGCTCTGTAGCCCTGCTACAGGAAGCTGTCCCAAGTGCTTGTAATAAAGAGGGTAAAGAAGCTTTTGATTTTGTTTTGTTTTTCAATACTAAGGATTGGACTAAGAGCCCTCACATTAATGTGTAAACATTCCCATCCCTTTTTGATTCTTTCACTTTTAGACAGAGTCTCACTAAGTTACTAAATTGGTCAGGCAAGGCTCGAGCTGGTCAATCTCCTGTGTCCATACCCCAGAGTGGTGGGATTACTCCAACCTGGATTCTTTTAGAAATAAGTTGCTTTTCAAACTCCATCGTTCTTAAGGCGTAAACCGTCATGACCTCCTCTCCTTAGCTCACATGCATGAACAAAACGATGCCTCTGTCTCAGAGTAAGGAGGTCCTGAAGGATTTGCTTTCCACATGGAAAGGAATATTTCAATAATGTTAGGGAGAATATGAAACTGTACAGGAATCACCTTATATACTGCTTCATTGAATTTCTCCCCTTTCTTCCTTACTATAAAAGGCTCTTGTGCACCTGACAGGGAATAAATGAGTCAAGGCAAAAAAAGAGGCCTGTCTCCATCTTCTTTGGAGCTAGCTTTGAATAAATCCCCTCTCCATTTTTTAAAACTAAAGATTATCTCCTATGTTCTTGGGGAGCAGTGAGAGATCTAAACCTGAGTGAAAAATAACACAGAGATGCTTTCAAATCCTATCATTTCCCAACCAAGAAGAAGAAGAAGAAGAAAGCAACCACTGGGTTCTCATTCTAAATACTCTCCTCCTCTTCACTGAGAAGAGTCACAGAGATTTCAGGAAGCATCACACCTTTGCGTGCAGGGACCCCAGGACACAGAATATGAGGCACGTCTGTGATGCTTTAGGAATGCTGCCCTGTACCTTGCCAAGAGTTACTTCGAGGTCGCCCATTTTCACAGATGTCTGAAATATGCTTTGTGTCTGGAATCCTTTCACTCCATGAATGAGAGAGCCCATTTGACCTGTAATTAAAAATATTTTTATGTTGTTCAAAATGGAATTGAATGAAAGTTTTAAGTCAGTAAGCAAAACTTGTAAACATTACTGTGCATTAAATAAAATACATTAAGAAAAAAATCTGAAATGAAAAAATGAGAACATGAACATCCTCATGGCAAAGGCAGTTACACAACATTCAATTTAAGAAAAGTCAAATACAGTGGAACCCCATTATAACAGTCCACAAATGGAAAGTACCAGGACTCGGTACAAGCCAAATTTTAAACTCCCCAGTACACAGCCACTACATTTAGCAAGTTCATTGTGCAGGTCAATTATATAACTCCAGCAGCAGAGTTATAATGGGGTCCCACCATAGATCTTTCTTAATTGTAAAGCAATGACTTCCATTCAAATATTATGAGAACATGGACTTCCAAGAGAGTAAGATTTGCTCAACAGAACTAACTCTTGTCAAAGTAATATTTAGGTTTCCTTAAATAATTATTTTCTGAGAATTGATATTTTTCTCCACAAATACAATCCAAAGAAGTACGTTGGTTAATTGTCCAATAACTTAAGTGAGCTAAATAAGAAGGAAGTTTATCATGAAAATACTTCTCACAAAGCCCATGTACCATGAATCCCTTTGGCTACTTATGTCCCACCAGCTTTAAATGAATTGTTGACGGGAAGCAAAATTTACACACCTACCTTATACCACATAACAAACTGCATATACTTAAAAGTCTAACAATTTGGTGCATCTTTAACTAGTTAAAAATTATAACCTCACTAAAATTTTTCTGATTATTTAAATGGATATTTTAAACTCTTTTTAAGGTATTTTATAAAATAATACTATATTTAAAAATCATTTCCATATATCATTTTGGATAATTGCTAGTAGTATTTTTAAAAGATTTTCTACTGGTAAATGAAAACAAGCAGATCTCTGCAAAATTATTACATATTAATGTCCTAGATTACAACTTTATCAACACTTTGTTATTTACAGAATAACTCATTATTTTGTAAGAAAGAACAACAGAAATTCTGCTGGAACTCACTGATTTCTTTACTTTTGTACTATGTTATTTAATTTAAAATTTTTTATTTGACCAAGAAAATATTTATAAAGGATATCCCTAATCGTCTTCTCTGAGCTAACAAGGCCCCAATAAATTAAAGCAACATTTTTTTTCAATCCTTCTATAGGCCAAAAAATAGTATGTCTGGTTTTGTTTTAAATTCTGTTACCGAAATGGAAACACTCTCATGC
Source organism: Ctenodactylus gundi (assembly GCA_004027205.1). Classification (NCBI taxonomy): domain Eukaryota; kingdom Metazoa; phylum Chordata; class Mammalia; order Rodentia; family Ctenodactylidae; genus Ctenodactylus; species Ctenodactylus gundi. Next base: position 195,915 of record PVKB01002323.1, read on the forward strand.
TCAAAGAAGTTCCAAATATAGCACAGTTCCCAGAACCTACCAATTCCTCCTATTCTCCTTCCTAATTAACATTTATAAAGAATGGGTAGCACAGTTTTTACAAGACAATTCATCCTAAAACACCAGCAGAGGGCAGGTTTCCTCTTAATAAACTAGCCCTACCCTCCTCACTATGCAACATATAAATGTGCCCACAGTCACAGGTGGGCATCAACACTGTTCTCCTATCCACTACACGCCTATTGTCAACTGCGATTATTCCACAGAGCACTTTAGCTTCTTTCAGTGTGGGCATACATCTCTCTCCTTAAAACATTCCAACATAATTATTTCTATCCACTTACAATGCAAAGCAATTATAAAGCATGTAAAATTTTAAGTGGTGTCCTATACCTCAAGAACATATGATTAAAGTTTAAGATATATGAATAATATATTAATCCCACCTGTACTATTATTAAACTCAGGCAAATACTAAGCACACAAAAATAAATTTATCAACTAAGGTATAAATTACAACATCTACAAATTATCATTCCAAAAAAAGCCAAATCATAATATTCAATCACATGATTCACAGAGAAGCAATCTTTGTTTCAAAGCGAGCTTTGCTTTGATATACATATATATGTAAAATTAAAAAAATTCAAGGCAGCACTATATAACTAATTTATGTTAACTACTTTTATTGAAGCATGACAGTAACCTTTTTCTTTGACTACCAAACATGACATAAAGCTCACCATTTAAAAATATTAGTAAGATACTACGAATCTTTTAGTAAGCCACATAAAAGCAAGAGTAAGGACAACCCTGGGGGTTTTATGTGGATTTGGAATTATTGTTTGTTTGGTTTTGTTTTCATTTTGTGGCCTGATTTGTCCAGCAAGTGGTTCTGAGCATATGGCATTTTGTAGTAGAGTAATCAAAGAACAAAGGATACTACTTTTAACATTCAAGAAAGAAGGAAGAAGTAATCAAACCTGCTGCAAAATAATGAAATGTTCTGACTAATGGAATAATGTGTGATGGAACAGGTAGAAATCTGAAAATGCGACAGAAAAGCAGACCTCTTCTTAGAACTAGATGCTGAGTTTGTGCTGACTCCGGGAGGAATGTCGCTATAAAAGGAGTCGCCATCTCCAGGCTTTTTTACATAATCTCCCTGGGGCAACTGTCTAAGGCATAATAAACATTTCAGAGTCAGAAAACAAGACACACACATGAACAAAGACATATACAAATATTATTTCAGGAAAAGAGGTAGGGATAATGATCTACATGAATCAAATCTATAACATACGGTTATTAATAAATGTGACAAGTTAAGGTTGCTCTAACTACAGAGATCAGAAATACAACAACAAACATCTTTAGAAGAAGAAAGCCTTGCTTTGGGGCAAACATGGAGAAGTGAGTTTTTTCACTGTAACCTCATTATAATTGGAGATGTTAGTTACAGCTTTGTCTTCTAAAAAAATTGAAGTTAAAGACATGTTAGGAGAGCTGCTGACAGTTGTTTCATTCATGGCAAATGAACCACCCATGTATCTTTTCTTTGGTTTTTTAAAATTTTGATTTGTAAGGTATTATCAAATTCAAATAAATCTTTATATTAGAGTTTAAGGTTCAATTTAGAGCATGATTATTTATCTAAAAGAAATTTGAAGAACCGAAAAAAGATCTTAAGTTGAATTTAAAAGATAATTTTTAATTAAACAGAATACCACATGAAGAAAAATAATTTACTGAAATGAAAGAAAGTTGAAACAACTGAGTTTTTGTGAAGACAAAAGGGCACTTGCAGGTAGATATTAGGTGACTTCAGGCCTCTGTCTCTGCTGCAGTAGGAAGACAAGGGCAATCTGTTCCCTCTGCACTGGTACTGACCCCGCTCCTCTCTCTGAAGGACGTAAGGATGGCATAGACTTTTATTATGTCTCCTGAGATAGCTGGACACAAACCTCACATAGTGCCTCACAGTGGCCCACAATGGCCCCATCTCTCCCACAGCAGCCAATTTGGTCATTTGCCAATGTGTGGCCCCCACACAGCTAACTGCTTCCACAACTTGACTCAGCTCTAGAGCTGGAGGCCTCACACACCAATGCAGGATGAAGACTGTAGAGCTAGATTAGGTATCCAACAAAAGCATGCGTGTGCTAACTTCTTTTCCTATTGTTCTCCTTAGTAATGATGATAATTTGGGTTACTTTACTAATGCTAATTTTATAACAAAAATGTCACTTTCAGATGTCTGCTCATCTTCATTGATTCCCATATTACTGTGTAAATGTTTAAAATACTTCACCTTTATTCTTTTGGAATAAATCAACATCCTCTCATATTATTTTAATGCTACTTATTTACACCTCTATAAATCTGAAGAACATTTTTCAATGCATATATTTGTGTAAATTTATCTGTATATTTTAATTAAAGAATTTGTCACCAAATTGATTTCTAAGACTAATTCTACCTACAATTCTTTGAAATTGGTTCATCCAAGATATTTTTTAATTTGATAAATGAATCCAGTTCATACTGGTTATCCTTTTCCCCAGTTATATTAACACATTAATTTCACAGGAAAAATACTATAAGCCTCCACATTTGCAGTGTTAATGATATAAACAAATAACATCTTCCCATATAAGAGGTCATTGATAATGTGAGTCATAGTTTCTACTTTGTCCTCAATCAGTAAAATACTCTCGTCAGTGCTTGAAAAAAAAAAAAAAAAACGCCTTCAATAAAATCACCAAGTAAACTTCTTTTGAAAGTCTTCTAATGATCTAAGTGAAGAAGCAACCCTGTGACTTAATACATTTGGATGAGCTGACTTATCCAAATTGCAATCAGTATCGTCTCCAGGTCTACAATATCTCTGTTCACTGCTTCTGTGCTCTTATTCTATTTTAGATAAGGTCAGCTCAACTCTTAATGTGTTCATTAAATCACCTAGTTGTTGTGTGAACATCAAGAATTTTAATATTAAAAACTGTTTCCTATATCACCCTGAAAGCCTGTAGGCAATGTTTGGTCCTATCCTGGGAGAAGCTGATTTTTCCTAAGGCCATCCATTTTGCTACTGCATTTATCTGAATAGCCCTATGCATACTTAAAATGGGAAAATTAAATTAACCAAGTCTTGGCCTTGGTGCTGAGGACAACACTGTCCAGTGCTTTGCTGCCATGTGTGGGCTGAAATTATGACTTTGCTGTTTTAAGAAATATTCTATAAAGTATACCAAGATGCACTGACAAAGCATGATGATTATATTATCTCATGGTAATAGTATGATGGAAAGAAACCAAGAAATGCTCAAAAAAAATGTGGGAAGTCAATAAACAGAAAATACAGCGGCTAAAACAGGTGTGAGGGAAAAGAAACAAGGTGAGCAAAAGGACTTCACTGAAGGTGAAACATGGATCAGGAAGACACAAGTAGTTATGGCAGTATGTGCTGTTTAGAAAAAGAAAGGATTTCAGTAGAATACAAATGCTTTGTAAGTAAAGGCTTAGTCAATGTTTTTTATTCTATTTGTACCCTTGCTTGAAAATTAAAAACAACTTACAATTCTTGTTACAACTCATATGGCTGCAAAGTCCTAAAGTACTTATGCTGCGACACTAACAATAAAGTCAACTGAAAAAAAAAGTGGAGATTTTCTTCCCTGGAGATTTTAAAGAATATGTGATAAATAGCTATTCTTGCAATGACCTAGGGCTAAGGCTTCTCCATGGCCCCCTGGTCACATGGGCCTGGCTTTCTTAAAATGGCACTGCAGACTGAAAGTACTGAGAATTAAAGTACCATGGGGATTTCTGCCTCCACTATGCCTCAGAATGGGTGGGTGAGTGGGGGGGGGGGGGCACGTGGGGTGGGGTGTGTGTGTGTGTGTGTGTGTGTGTGCCATTTGTGAACAAAAAGAGAAAAAAGGAGTTTCTCATCCTTTTGTTAGCTTTTCAAGTAAAACCACAACACAGACCACTCCAGTACACTGAAAACCTCGAGGATTCAGGCTCAGAAGGGAAAACCTACCAGGTTACCATATTCATTTGTACAATTACCTGCATGTGTTCACTAATAATGTAAGTTACGCCTCATTTGGCATAAATCTAAGCACTTACGAATTTACAATACTGATAGGAAACTAGTAAGCAGCCATAAATTTAATACATCTTATGTCTGGTGGCAAAACTTTACGCTCACCAATACCTTGACCAGACTGATGGACACATGGGGGCTCCATCACAATGGTAAGTGCTGCCTTACTATTTGAGAACAGTATTCACCTCTTTCTTTCAAAGGCCAGAAAAAATACAGTCTTCAGATTAAAGATTACAAAGAACTTAACTGGACTTTTAAGTTGAAGAAAGTTTATTTCCCAACACTGTATATTAGTACGTTTCAAATTTTCTTCAACTGATTCTCCTATCACAGAACTTCAAAGGAAAACCTAATTTAAAGGCAATGAAACCTCAAAAATTTTAATTCTACTTCCTCGCATCCTTTGGCACTGTGCGGATCTGTATCAGAAGATACAAAACAAAAACTTGCTTACCGCATGCTTTAGTCACTGACCTCAGCACTTTTCTGTATCACTAATATACAGTCGCTAAAAGAAAATGCCTTTCAAAGATAATCATACATTCATAATTTCCTGATGTAGTTTACTCTCCACTACTTTTCCATTTTGAGAACCAGTGCACAAATCTAATATTCATTCATCAGCTACAGGCAAGAGGGAAAAGGCTTTGTTGATAAATAACCACTGAAAGTGTGACCACTGAAAACACGCACTAGATTTCAAGAGCATTTATGCTGCTGAGGGGCTGACTTGCTAACACCAGTATATGTGAAATTATGTCAGGCAGGTGAAGAAGATTTTTGGCAGAAAATGCTTTTAATTGTACACATATGCTGAGTTAGAATAAGGACTCAGTACATACTTTTATGTATTAATCATTTTCAATAGTAAGGGCCATTTCTTTGTCCTAAGTGGCATCCTACTGAGAACACAGTGCACTGCTTCAGCTCTGCTTGTGCTGCCTACTTGAGACAGTTCAGTTTTCTTTGTATACATTCAGCAGTATTGTATTATACTACAGCCTCAGTGCTTAAGGAAAAAGACCAGAAGCATCAAATTTTGACCCTATGGACCTAATTCTATTTTCCACTGAAAAAGTCCACCAGCAGCTTCGGTTTTCTAGTATGAGTAATCGGTTTCCATCCACTTCTACTCTACAAGAATCTTAGGACACAAAAGCTTAAAACACGTCACAAAGAAATCTAGTAGTTTCGTTTTAGTTGGTGTTATGGTTTGGACCTGGAGTATCCCCCAAAGCTTCATGTGTTTGCATGTAGAGGGATAACTGTGGAATCATGTGTTATTGGGAGGTGGGAATTTAAGTTTAGATAAAATGGTTTTCTTATGGAAAAATATGAATACTTTGCAAGTCTTTTTATACTGTTGGCTTAACAAAAATTATCACACTGAGTCAGGTGCATGACTTTCTCTATTGGTATTTTTATTTAAAAAAAAAAGAGCACAGGAGACAGAGATCTCAACTCTGTGAAAGTCTTATTTGTAACTACCTGTGTGGTTACCTAATCAGCACAAAAATATTTTCTTATGCGAAGATAACAGGTTTACTGAGCACCAAAACATTCTCCTGCCAGCAACAATGTGGCAAAATAAACTGTCACTTACGGACCAAAGTTATTAATGTAAAAATGGTAACAAAGAAAAAATAAGTACCCTCAGCCATTGTCAGGCAATAAGAGGTTTATAAACATAATGAAAAGATAACAAGCTAATGTAAACAAACATGACAACTTAACATAAAGAAAGTTCATTTTGGATGGAAAACCTCAAGCTTTATACATATCACTATAAAACACACAATTTAAAATTATTACTTCAAGATCATGAAAAATCAAGATCACTCTAGCATAAAAAATGGGAATTTGATTTATAATTGTATGTATGAATTCCAACAACGTAAACATAGGTAAAGCCTTTCAGTTATATGTTAATTTTTTATTACATACCTCTGTTCTCGATAGTTTCTTTTCATGAACAAGAAGAGAGAGGGAAAAGCATCAGAATTAATTACCTTATGCAAGCACCTGGACAGATACTAAACACAAAGTTCTAGCATTCAGGAAAGTTCCTTACCACAGGATTTTGAATTGCAAAATTAAAGTGGGAAATACCCACAAAAATGAATCATGAGGACAGGAGACACCGGTTAGTGACAATATTGTCAAATAATTACCTATTTTTTTAAAAAACATAAATATGTTACAATTTAGAAAAGGTAACTATTTTCTCAACATCAATTGTATTGCCCCAGACATTTGGTGAAGTCCTAAATAAAGTTCATCTTATTTTAAATAAAGATTTTTGAATGAATACAAGAATTTAAATAAAATGAATCAAGTTACTTACATAAATTAACTATATTTCATAGAGATAAAATTATACTTTACTTCCCCTGGAACACAACACCCCCCTATAGTCATTCCTAAAAATTTCAGGGAGGACGTAAAGGGACACTGGAACATTTCATATAGCGGGGTATGGGAATGAAGTGCCATCTCACGGCCATCGTGGTCTGTTCCATTGTCACTACTCATTCCCACAAGCTCACCTTGCAGCTGTCTGCTCACTGTTTAGCCTTTGCTTTTTATTTAACCATAAGCTAAAATAAATGTACATGCATTTCAGAATACGCTGATATTAAACTTTTGTTCTTAAGGGCTGGTAGTGCAGTACCAGTGACATTTTTTCCTCAAAGGGTCATTAATTTTCTATTTGACCTAACTGTTAATATTTTGAAGATATCTGGAAGGCCAGGCCAAGCAATGGAGTTTTGGGCTTTTCCCTATCAGGCTGTTTCCACAGGGATTTTATTTGTAGCATAGCCCCTGCCAATCCTTTTAATCCGCACTCCACAAATCCTAATGGGAAGGTGTAGGTAAAAGCACTGGTTTATTATCCTTCATTCTGGAAAGTAATTAATGGGGAAATATATGTATATACCTGCCTATTCACTTTCTTTTTAATGTCTGATTCCCTGAGTCTGGCTGCTGGAGCTGCAGAATCCAGCAAGCAGCCCTTATTCTCTGTACTTCCTGCTCTCAACCACAGGGCTTAGGGGACAGGGAAATGTAACAGACACAACTAAATGAAAAAAGCAAGCTCTCTGGTTCTAAATCTGTCTTTGAATTCCAAAGATAGAAATGTGACTCATTAATTTAACTTTAGTAGAAGGTCTTTGTGTACATGTGGTGGAAGGGTTGAACTAAAGGCTTTGGAACTAAGCTTCATCTTCCCACTCTGCATATTTCATTTGGACATGGAGTCCCACTAAGTCACTAAATTGCTGGGGCTGGGCTCAAACTTGTGATCCTCTTGCCTTGGTCTCCCAGAGTGCTAGGATTACAAGTCTGTGCCACCAGGCCCAGCTCTACTAAAATTTCTAAATCTCATTTTATTTCTAAATGTGTTCAAATAATTTCAGAAACATTAAGAACTGTAATCATTTAAGCTCAAATTATAAGGAGAACATTGCAAAATAAAGAATCTGTTTTTTAATTAACTTGAAAAGTTTGTATATTCAGAATTATTGTTTAAAAAGTAAAACTCCCAAGGAATAAAATAGAAAATAGGTCACTTCAACAAATAGATATAGGCAACAGCAAGTTTTCCCAAGATTGTAAAAAACGAACTATTCACTTGCATCAGTATGTGGCAGAAAATCACACACCAAGAGTTAACAATTTACCTTTTTATTTTCCTGTGATGAAATGAAAACACCAAGATGCTTCAGAGGAGAAATGCTTGTGATGGTCATCACTACCTAAATTCTCAACCAGGGAAATTGAGAAAGTAGTGTGACTACGAAACGGAGCCAATCTGTCCGTCCCATTAGGAAAGATTTAATACACAGAGCGGTTCTCCTTTCTGCTGTAGGACTTTCATAATTCAACACGTTGAGCCAACATCAGAGTGTGAAAATGTATGCGTGTAGTATGCCTCACACCTGCACACTGCAGAAGAACAGGGCACCGGGCACCTGCCAGGAGGCAGGACAGGCCGGGTGCAGGCTGCATGCAGAGGAGGAGCCTGTCTGCGCTCAGACCTCCACTATACTCTGCACAGTGTCCGGGCCATGCTGCACCACAGGGCCTCATAAAGGTCGTTCTATGTTTTAATACTCATAGCACACAGAATATTTATCCTGACAGGCAACTAAACGGTCTCTCTTTCTGTACAAAGACACTCTTTCCAGTTTTTGATGCATTAGCAATTGCGTTATGTACTTTTTAAATGTGTCTCCTTTGGTTCTGCTGGTTTAAGACCATATTAGGTGATAACCACAACAAACATACAAAGTGCTTTCTGTGGGCCTGGCACCATTCTGAAAGTTTGATATATATTAACTCATCAAGAAAACTGAGTCTATTGAAATGCATGAGACTTTAACATCTGAACTATTAAAATTTTCATCTGACCTATGTTTCATCCCTGAGGAAAAATATGCCATAAAATGAGAAAACGCCCACAATGCTAACAAAAGGGGTGGGTCTTCCAAATGGAGCCAACTCCATGGCTTACAGAGTGCAACATCACCACCAGAAATCAGCAAATTTAAGGTGAAATATTGAAGAAAACCAAAAGCTTATCACATTTAAGTTTCACCAAACTTAAACATTTATTTTAACACTCAGTACTTAAAAAGGAAATTGAGCCATATATTTTCAGTGTTTCAAAGCATTTATGTCGTAAAATGCTTAAGGGTATCAAACATTATTCAAAGGTAAGACAAAATTCATGGTGGGGAGTCTCTTCTGGGTAAGGAAGGCAGCTGAGAATGGGAGGGAGGGTAGGGAGGAAATACAAGTGAGGGAATTAGAGGTTGAGAGGCCATGGGAGTAAGACAGGGGCAGCAGGATCAAGATATCTGAGTGGGCAGGACCTTTTCATGTGAAACAGAATACTAGAATTTGAATTTCTGAAGGTGATTTGGTGATTTGGCATGGAAACATACAGAGGACTGAAATGGATAGAATCTCATCCTTCCATCTTGCTCATGTGGGAATGGCTGGGTTCAAATGTTTCATCTTGTCTGGCTGACAATGTGCTCCATTTTCTGAGATCCATCCTGCTGCAACTTCAAGCTAAATATTTTTTTGGCTCATTTTCTGGAGCCTGAGATTCCAGGCAGTAGTGAGGAAGCAGTCACACTTATCTGGGAAGCTAAGACACCAGGATATGCCCTCAGGAGTCCAACCTATCTTCTGCTCTCTCCCGGGGTTCATGCCAATGGGGAGATCACATTTACCCAGAGAGGATTGTCTCACCACTGGACTATATGGAGACTATTCTACCACAGGAGTCCTGCAGTTCACATCTTCTGATTTCATCTATTTCTTCATGAATTTTCAATTAACAGAAAAATCTAACACCTGAATTTTCATTACATCATTTGTAATGGTATTAAGGAATACTGACAGGTCCTCCCAGAGGATGTGGGCATAGTAAGGAGTCGAGCTTCTGCATATATTTGTGTATGTGTGTGCATGCACACAGTTTTGCTGGGAATAAAGTCCATGGGATTCACACTGAGCTCTTTAGCCAACAAATACTTAGCTTCAGGGCTGGAGGGATAATAGCATAGTGGTTAGGGCATTTGACTAGCAAGCACAAGACCCTGGATTCAATTCCCTAGCACCAAGTAAGCCAGACACAGTGGTGCATTTGGGAGGACAAGGCAGAAAGATTGCCATGTGTTCAAGGCCAGCCTGGGATACACAATGAGTTACAACCTGCCTGGACTACACAGCAAGTCTTGCAAAAAAAAAAAAAAATAACAACAGTAATAACAAAATTTAGCTTGAAAGTTCAACAGGACAGATCTCAGAGTTCTTTGTGACTTTATTTGTACTGGCTAAGCTGTATTATGCTATTCTTTGGTTCTTACTTGGTGACTGTCATTGATTGCATTTTATTGGTTTTTTTCTCATTTTACTAAATTTTATGGGAGAAAAATTTATGTTATAATCTACCATCTTACAAACAGTATTTCACTACTACCTTCATTTATTGTTTAGTGAAGAAAGTCAGTCCACTAAAATTATATCTCAGATATAGATTTTTTATAAATTAAATTCATTATAGGTACTGCTAAAACTAACATGTTTTTAATTTCCCTAAAATACTTCAATTGTATAGTGATAGCAGCAATAAAAATCAAATATATATTTGAAAAATATAAAAATTATGTGATTTAATTTTTTAAAATTCATATAAAGAATCATGTTAGGTTGAACTTTAAAGCTTTAACCAAAAATTAGGATTTTTTGTTTGTTTTTTGAGACAGGGTCTCACTCTGTAGCCCAGTCTGGTCTTGGACTGATGGCAATCCTCCTGCCTCAGCCTCCCGAGTGCTGGGATTACAGGTGTGCGCCACCACATGCAGCTTATGTGGTGCTGGGGATTGAACTTGGGTACTCAGCACTTGCACTTTAACCACTGAGCCATTCCTCCAGCCCAAAATTAGAGTTTTAAAAATTCTTAATATGAAGTTAAATTTCAACATATTAAATTTCACAATCGCCTTTCCTTCAAGGAAAACATTAATATATAATATTTTAACAGAAAAACAACAATATTATCTAACAAACAGTTATGTGTCCTTCATTACAATTCTGAGGATAAAGAATTTTTGCCTTTGCTGATGTAGTCCACAGCAAGTATTCTCTAGCAGATCTGGTTCTATTTTTGTGCTTACACAGCTGTTATTGTTGCACTAACCTCTTTAAGAGATTACCTTACCTAGACTTTTGAGTATGAGTTTAAGTCAAGAGAAGCTTTATCACTAATGAGTTGAGCAAGTCACACTCTGCAGAAGACACAACTTAGACTGATTCTAATACTGCAATGATTTAAAAATAATATTCAAGATGACCCAAATAGAAAGGAATTATCTCAAAAATTTAAAAACCAGCAATTATTAATTCTAACTATGCCAAGGATAATGACTAATTTTAAATGCATGTACATTTATCCAATGATATAAACCTTTCTACATTTTCATTAATCAAAATGTTTAAAAGTAATTTTTACAGAAATAATACTAAGACATTCTACTTACTTATAACCCCAAGCAGTTATTCCTAATATGAGGGCCAGCACTAATATGGTGCCTGCAATTATGCCTATAATGATATTAGTGCCAGCAACACCTGGAAGAGAAAAAAGAAAGAAGATGAATTACAGAAAATTCCTTCAGGAACTTTGTTCTCCCGATCTGTAACTGTTACACTTACAACATTTTTTTTTAAAATTATTTTCTTCTTTTTTCTTTCTTTCTTTTGTTTCTTTTTTTTCTTTTTCTTTTCTTTCTTTTTTTTTTTTTTTTGAGACAGGGTCTCTCTCTGTAAGCCAGGCTGGTCCTGAACTCGCTGGTGTAGCCCAGGCTGGCCTTGGACTCAGGACAATCCACCTGCCTCAGCCTCCCGAGTGCTAGGATTACAGATGGGTGCCACTATGCCCAGCTTTATGGGGTCCTAAGGAACTGAACTCAGGGCCTTGAAGTTGCAAGGCAAGTGCTTTAACCACTTTGATATTCCTCCAGCTCCTTACAACATTTTTACATGCATTTTTAAAAGAGAAACATCAACCATAATTCATCAACCCATGTCAATTGTTTTTTTCAAACAATTTCGCATAGGTTCCTTCTTAAATTTTTATCCAGGTGCATTTTGTACAATTGTAGTTTTCATGTGTTTTTCTGGAAAATATTGTCATTGGACTAAAAGAAGGAAGAACAGAGACCAACAGACACACACACAGACATCTTTTAGGGATAAAATTTTAGAAAATCTGTGTTCCTCTTGACCTTTATGTCTTTCTCAGTGATTACAGAAATGCCACTGCCAATGCCACTCCATTCTGACAGCTAATGTGCTGCCCATCTTGCTCTCAGCTGTGTGTGTGATATTTTGTCTCCTAAAATGAATACGTGCTTCTTGAGGAAAGAAATACATCTACAGGCTTCTATAATCAGTGCTCGGGAACACAAGTGACAAGTGTGCTTGGCTGTGGCTCCCAGCCTGGACAGTGACAGCTGCAGCCGTCTAGAGAAGGAAACGCCAGGGAACAATGGTCCAGAGAGCAGAAGGCGGTGCGTGGGCACGGCAAGAGAGGGAGGCAGCACCGGACACACAGAGGGCAGGCTTCAAGGACCCAGCTCAGAATGGGGTGACATCTGTTAGTCAGCATCTGTGGCAGGCTGAGGCGTCACATCCCTCAAGGGGATTGTGGCAACATCAGTGCCCTGGTAAGTTGAATGCTTGGTCAATATATTCACAGAAAGACCCAGGAGCAGAAAAGATGGATCAGAAGCCTGGCTCTGATGGCAACCCACCTGTTTTTGATAAATGGTTTATGCCATATGTTTAACTGCAGGGCTTTCACTCACACACAGCAGCTCAGATCTTTCCTGCTGCCCCACTCCTGAGGTATCTCTACATAGCAAATGCCAACAATTCTAGGTGACTGGAAAAGACTCATTCACAGAGAAAGGAATCTCTGGGAGCCCTCAGTAGTCCTGCAGGACAGTAGAGTCAGGGCATCAGAGTAGACTGGCCACCTCCAGCCTGCAGAGACTCGGTCAAGGCTGGCTAGGCACAACTGCTAGAGGGTCCAATAGGTCTTGGAAGGCCAAGACACTGGTGTCTGCCCTCTCTTCCTTTTCTCTAAGTGTTTAAATGGGACAAATAATCTCCATGCTAGTCCTTTTTATTTCTAAGCAATGGCAAGAATTTTCTTAAGTCACTCAAAAACCTATGTTCCTACAAATATCATCTCTATAGTAACTATAGGAATGAGCTCCACACCATCATTTATCATTGGAAAAGCTGAGGACCCCCAAAATCTTAATCATCTTGTAAGGTTTTTTTTTTATTATTATTAAAGTCACATTAGCTAAGGTTTTACATCTGTCTGGTTGATTAGAATGACTATGATCCTTTTTTCCTCATCCATGGGAGGTAAATGGACTTTTGGGTTTGGCATTATTTCACATACAAAAATATGTAATAATGAAATGGCAGATTTAAAAGAAAACACCTCCTCCCTAGCATTTAGAACTGTTCCTTGCCTTGTTTCTGATCCAAGTCCCTTTAGAGACTTGGATCCATCTAGAGAAGTGAGGCTGAGTATTGACAAAGAATATTAAAATAAAACTACTTCAAATGTTTTTATTTATTATGTAACTATGAAAGTATACCTTTAAATTACAAGTACTTTCTTCACTGAAAGAAAGTGCTCAGGTTTTTTGACAGCCTCAGGTAAGAGAAATCTCTATGTGAAGCAGGATAGAATCATAAGCACACTAAGGGTACCCTGTATGACAAACCCTCTCAATTTAATGAAAATGGTCACTTTCACAGATATAACTTATTATTATGTGGATGTAATTTATTTTTGAATTATCATGATGTCTCAAATATGAATGTCCAAGAACAGTAATGTTCTTTTCTGTGTGTATAAAGAGGCTGTAACAGGCCCAAACTGAGTACCTACCATTACCAGACAGGGTGATTCCAGTCTTTGCATCGTCATTGTAAGGCAAAAAAGTGCTACAGTCTGCACCTATCCAGTTCCTGTTGCACACACATGTCAGCTCATTACTGCAAACCTAAAATACAGAATCAAGGTAGAATAAACCTCTGTTTCCTGTACAGAGGCACTAAAAATATACAACTTCAGCTGTGTGCTTGGAATTTAATGATATTGAAAACTGACTGATACTTTCTCACTATGGTACCTTAAAAATATTTTCTAGAGAACGCCAATTGACCCATAGAGAACAATGACTTTTAACAGAGCAATTAATGTTTAAAAAAAAATCTATGCAATTATTGTTGTTACTTTTATTAGTATAAATGAGAAAGAATTTCAAATTTAGCAGATTCACTATTATCATCAATTATCCAATACAAAGAGTATCATTTCTTACTAAAAAAGAGTACTTTATAGATTGTTTATTTGTGAATTAGGATCTTACAATAAAATTGAAGGTTGGTCTTTACCTCTTGGGCTCAAGCAATCCTCCTGCCTCTGTTTTCTGAGTAGGTGGGGCTCTAGGTACTAGCCACTACCCCAGGCAAAAGGTTTCTTTACACCAAAATTTTACTGATTCTTTTTTAAGATGCAGAATGGTATAAAGGGAAGTCCAACAAAGGAGTAGAATGGCGTGCTGTTGTCCAGTGGCCTGAGAAGGAAATCACAGCTTCTAACTCTGGCCTTTCAACCCTCACTACCGAAACCAGCAACCTCAGGACTGCGGGAAATAAGAACATCCACAGAGAAAAACGGAAAAACTTCACACAACAATGACCACTACGTTCTTTCAAGTTATAGAAATGTAGTCTCTCTTCACTTAGTCATCTAGGAAACAGAATCTACATCTAGTCAGTCTTACAGATGAGAACAACTGGATGGTGTGAGGCAGGAGAGAGGTCAGCTCATTTTAATACAGGGCAGCTCCTCCTGGAGCTGCCTGCCACCACAGGGTGTTTATATCTCACCTGAGCTAATTTCCAGAAGACAACTTACCTGCATTCACCACTGAATATATACAGAAAATAGCCCCAGTAGGAGGTATTTTATAACAAACACGGGAGAAGAAAAAGGCTTAACGTCAAATAGTGTGGACTTAGTTCCCATTCCATACTATCTCACCAAGCAACCTGCCACAGGTCACTAGCTTCTCCAACCTGTTTTCACACTAGGCGACAGTACCATTGACATCGTGAGAACAATGTTACTGGTGTGCAGTGATTAAGAGAAACAGTAGAGTTAAGATTCCCTGAATGTTCACTATGTCCCAGGCATTGCTTTAAATGTTGTACAAGAATTATTTAATTTATTTTTCACAACAATCCACAAAGTGGGCACCATTCTTGATCCTCACTTCACAGAGGAAGAAACTGAGTCATGCATAAGCTTAGAAACTGCTCTAAGTCACTCAGCTCATCAGAAGCACAGCTGGGGCTCAAAACCCCCCAACTGAAGCCCATGTGCTTAATTCCATGATGTATAGAACATAAACAATAGACACTGGACCTCTTGGTTTAATTTAGTAACATACATGGAATCAAGTTATGTTATGCACAATCACTGTCAATTATATAGATAATATTATATTTACTTGTCTCTATAACTGTTTTACTGATTTACTAAACCAGTAACTGTTTTGGTCTCTGAATTTGTATTCAAAATTTAAAGACAAATAAAATATGACATAACTTATTAGCACCCATAATCAAAAATTTCTATTATTCATTTCTGTTTTCTCTCAAAACAGCATTTTCTCCTAAATTCTCTTACTTATTAAGGAAATAAGCCTTACTAGACCCCTTTATAATAGGAGCAGATGCACTCAGTGTCTGTTTTCTCTTTCTTATGTATTATAAGAATTCCTATGCTTTGGCAAGGAGTGTCAACTAGTTACTTCTCTAAGAAAATTCGAAGTGTGTCCTTCAGGCACATTATATAGAATGATCATGATCAACAGCTTGCAATTCCAAATCAGGGATCCTTTACCTCAACTGGATAATATAATCAGTTCAAGCAAAGAATCTAGAATGGGGTTAAAAGAAAATCATAGCACATTCTGAAAAATATTTTTTGTTAGCACAAGCATTCTTAACTTGAAATGACAAAACTGTTATCGCTAATAGATGATTAATACACAAACTATAAACTTTGGCACTATGTTATCTGGCAAATAACTGAAAGAATGCTTTTAAGAATGTTTAAAAGCCACTCGTTCTATTCATCTGTGAGAATGCTTCTCTAACCACTCCAGCTAGGGTATACCTTCAGCTGCAGTCACTGATGTGGCTGCAGTATTAGATGCAGTCTGTTCTAACCAGTCAGTACCTAACCCTACATCATACCAATAGTTAAACACTGTGGTCATCACCTGTACTACTTCCTCCTTTTAAAAATAAACCATCAGTTTGTTAAAATTTGCTTAGTAGGTCACTTGTAAGAAAACTGACATATTATATGTGATGACACTAACAAGAAAGAGAGGTACTCAGTTAGACAGATTATCCTTTTTCTTATTCCAAAATGTTCTCAGATTAACCAACAAAATTATTCAAATAGCTATGATCAAATTAGTGTTCAATACCAACTAGAAACATGGACAAATATATTTCCATAATTAGGGTAGCAAGCATTTTAGAATCATACTTATTTATGTGATATATGAGAAATGAATAGCCCTCCCATGGTGAGTTATTGAGTACTTACTCCATTTCCTGAACAAACAGTGCCCTCTCTACTGCTAAGGCAAGTACTAAAGTTGAAAGAAGCCACAGGAAGGCATCTGTGTTCCAAGCACATCATCCGGGGACCACATGGGGTCCCATCTTCCACATAGCCAAGATCTACATCTTCTTCAAGCTTAACATGCCCACCACTAAAAATAAATTGGGCAAAAAAGAAAGCAGAATTCCATGAATGCTCAAAAATATAAAAGCAGGCAATATCACTTACAATTTGATAAATATCATCTAGCACATGCAACATCTGAATGGTGAAAACAACAGAACCATTTGATGCAATTATTTTCAGGGAAATGAATATAGTTTAGGATTTACACTTAAGGGCTTGAAATTTATTATTTTTGTCTTGGCTATCATGTAAAACTCCAAGAAGCTATTATTACTAGATTTGATTTAATAAGTAGGTATAAGATTTCAAACATGTTTCAGACAAGATAAAAATGGTTTTGGATTGCATTTCCAAGAAACTTTAGGTACGTACAAATTGTATTTGAAAATGAGTAAACTTTCAGTCCACTGTTTAATTCAGCAAGCTCACATTATGCAGAAATACAGGACAGGAACTAAACACGCATCTCCCTTGTAAGTTTTCACATGATGTCAAGTCAATGCTACTATAAAAACTCCCATTCTTTTTTATTTTGCCAAAAGTATTCACACACATAGTTTAAGAAGTCAAATACATATATATGTAAATATTTAAATGTACTAAAGCTGATGCCACCCCATATAGTACAGCTCTTCTAGTAGAAAGTCACTTCCAGTCTTAACTGAATCTTTTGATATTTATATATGCTAAATGTTTTTACTATTCTGTTTTTCAATATTATCAGTCGACTTCCCAGAAGAGAATTTGAGAACTTATTTCTTCTTCCCTCCTCACAATTCACACACAATTTTCCCTTTTCTATATTTTTAATCATAAAATGTGTTTATCTAATAGTTAATAACAAAAATGTACATGATTATAACTATGTAAATGCTATTCAGTTTAACAATATAATTCATTTCCTGAAGTAGTTTTGATTCTTCCTTAGATTAGTAAGTTTTTTGCTTTTGTTTCTCTTGTTTTTCTAAGAATTTGTCATCATTAATTCCACACTAATCCACTATCCTGGTTATCAAAATCTCCACTAACAATCTGCCTGCATCCTCTCTTCCTGCAGAAATGTCTCTGGTGGTTTCTGCCCTGTTCTTCTCTGTTCCAGCTGTCCCGTGTCTCTGGCGTAGGGCTGTCAATGGTGCCCTCCCCTCAATGCAGCTCTGAGGACTGTGCTCTCACCATGCTGCGGGTCGTTTCCCACAAGCCCTAGTTTTCTCTTCTTTGGTTTATTCCTTCATTTTGGTGATGCACAATTTCTTTGAGCTTTCTGAGAAAGCATATAGAAGAGGAATTTTGGAGAAATCTGAATATCTAAATGTGCCTTTGCTTTTTTTACTCAAGCTGATTCTTATATTTTGATAAAAAATTCTGATTTTAAGTAATTTTTTCTATTGTCTTCTGACAACTAGGGTTCTTGCTGGGAAGGCTGAAGACATTCTTATTCCTGAGCCTTGGTTTGTTTGTTTGTTTGTCCTCTATGGGAACATTTGAGATTCTTTTTTTTTCCCTAAGATTTTAAAATCCCATTAATGATATTTTTAAATATACTTCTGATTTCATTGCTGTTTCCAGCCCCAGTGAGCCTACTACAATGGAAACTCAAGTCCTTTCATTTCATAGTTACTCACTGATAATTCCCCCTCACCTTCTTTGATAGTATTTCTATGGTAGCTTGTTGCTTTCTTTTCTTTTCTTTTTTTTTTATTTTTTATTTATTTATTTATTTATTTATTTATTTTGAGACAGGCTCTTGCTCTGTAGCCCAGGGTAGTGCTTAACCCACTATGGAGCTATGGAGCCCAGGCTGGCCTTGGACTCACTGCAATCCTCCTGTCTCAGCCTCCTGAGTGCTGGGATTACAGGCGTGAGCCATCATGCCTGGCTTATGTGGTGCTGGGGAATCAACTTGAGTATGTAGCACTTGCTAGGCACAAGCGCTTTTAACTGTTGAGCCATTCCTCCAACCCCTGTTGAAATTTTTTTATGTTCCATTTCTTGCCTTTTTTGTCCTAGTCTCAAGGTGATAATTTCAACTAACTGAGTTCCATTTCTGCCATCATATTTCTGCATTTTTTCTTATCTCAAGTTTTTCTATTTTAAAATAATAGTATCACATTTTCTTGCTTCATGATAGAAATCTCTTGTTTCTCATAAATATTGCTATATGTTTTTCTGCATTCCCTGTTCATTTTTCATTGTAGAGACTTTCTTCACGTGTCTGAGAGTCAGCTCAGACTTGAGCTGGCAGACCCAACAGTTGACTGGCAATCTCAGGGGATTCTGACTAAGCATCGGTGGGGTTGAACAGTTTCCACAGGGCCCTCACGTCAGCATTCCCAATCTCCTTCTGCTCGGAAACCTCTGCTTTTACTCTCTCTGGAGTACAGAGCCCAAATCTTCCATGGGAGGAGGAAGGCTGGGCAGTTTCCCTTTTAGCTAAGCAGGGGAAATGATCTGTATTATCCATAGACTGCTTCTTTAACAGATTTCCACCTATCTTCTTTATTTTAGCACCTTTCCCAAACTCCTTTGTGCTCGCTTCCAAAATGGAAAATGACAGTGTATCTTGGAGGGCCTCAGTTCCCCTCAGTACTACTTGAGAAACTCATCTGTGTTTGTTCTCCTAAGTCATGCGTAAACCATTTGTTTTATATCCAAAATCATGTGGCTGTTGTCTCTTTTCCTTTTTTGTCTTCCCATATGTATATGCCCTCTGTGATGAGATCCTTTTAGACTTACTTTAGAGAGAACTCAGAAGGGAGAAAAAGTAGAAGCAAATATTCCATTCATTGACTTCAGCCAGAAACTATCATTTCTTTATTAAGGAAGAAATGCAAGTTGAGCCTTGCAAGGTTTTACCAATCGATGAAACAAAAGCCTAGCAACAACACAGTATTTCACACTCAACTAATTCTGACCTTCGTTCTATCCCTTTTCTGTTAGTATTTACTCTGTCACCTCTATGAAGTACATCTCATTTTGGCTTAGTGACCTGTACATAAACTGAAAACAAAAGCAGCCCCAAGCTGCATTCCTGGGATGTAAGGTGTCTGGTATTCTCATGGAACACTTAGGTAATTACCTGCAGTTTAATGTTCTCCCCTGCTGCACAACTAGAGTGGATGTTATGTCACCATCAAGCTCTCCAAGCCTTGGGATACTGCCAATATTGGTACATAAAAGGTAACCACAAAGCACGTCCCTGTGTTGAAAGAGCACCAGTTACTTACTTCACTTCTTTCCATAAGACATGTACCATGTACATTTGGAATACTAATCGTCTCTTATTTTAGCATTTGTTTTTATCAAAAAACTTACTTATGTGCCAGGCAAAATAAAGTCCAGATTGGCTTGCTTTCTGCTCTATAATGTGACTTCTCTGAAATGCTTGTTGGTGAACCAAAATTCCAGTTGTTTTTCTAGCCTTACCTTTACTGTCCAATTGTCTAAACATTACATAAAGAAAATTATCCATCAAAGACTTTTTAATGTCAGAATCTTTTAGTATTTGATAAGTGAGCAAGTGGCCTTTGGATCAGCATCCCTCTGTAGTACAGATGTTCCTATACTGTATCTCCTCAGAACCAAATAAGAGATGTTATATTTTGTAGATTCCTAAACATAAAGGCTTATAATCCTTTCTGTATTTCAATATTTCACTTATTATCACATGATTCTAATTTAAGCTGTATTTTCACTGATGTTAAATACTACTTATTATGGATAGGTAATACAACATTTTATTAAATATCTTATAAAGATTTCTTAGCTAATCAGATTTTATATGAAAATATCAGTATCAAATTGATAAGTTAAAAATTAAGATCTGTGTTTATTGACATAGAAAATAATATACACCAATTCATTCTTAAAAATAATTTTTAAAATTACATCACTTTACTATAGCTATCATAAGATGCTTTTTAAACAAAGAGATTAAGATTTTTTGAAGTTCATTTACATATATTAACTTCCCTGAGTAGTTTAGAATACATAAATAAAATTGGCTATGATCTGTACCAACAGGGACTATGCTGTGGATGTGAAATTAAAGCACATCGTCTGCAGCACTAAACAGGGAGCTGGCAAAAAGGCCACAGAATAGCACCAAGGCCTGCAGAAGTTCAGAGGCCACCAGGGAGGCCACTCAGTGTAAGAGTGAGTCAGAAAGTAAATTGTGGAGAAAACATTTTCAGTGCTGATATGGTATAAAAGCCACCTCTGGGCAGTGACTAGCACAAAGGGCATGGAGGTCAAAGTGTGTAATGTACACAGCAGTAATCGTAAGGTTTGTCAGGCTCTGTGGGAGCAGGTGACAAGACACAGGCTGGGGAAAATCAAGGAAGAGGTACAGGGCCAGGCTACAGTTCTTTTTTGTTACATAAAACATGACATTCGGCAAAGATTACGCAAAATGTGAACTCCGTCAATGTTCTTACTACGAAAGAGCTATGCGTAAGTCGTGACGTTTTAACAAAGAATTGACAGGAAAGGAGTCAGGAAGTATTGTGACGTTATCATGCTAGAAACTGATGGCACAGAGAATGTTACAATAACAGCTGGACAGTTAGTACAGCTCTTGGTTGAGGGAATGCCAACAGGAATACAAATGAAGGGATGAATTAAAGACAGAGGGAGGGAAGCAAAAAGGAAGGAGAGCCACAGTTAGTGTTTAGACAGCTGGCAAAGGGAAAGAGAGCCCCGAAGTCCCTCAGGGGCTTCCACAATATGACACTGAGACCATTGGCGAAAAAAGGGAGGCTTAGGAAAGTTAGGCCAGCACTCAACAACACTGAGTACATGTTCTGGTGGCTTTCATTTTTGTTGCTTTTGAGATGCTGGGGAGTGTCCCTAGCTAAGATAATTCTTCGGCAGCGTTAAGGACAATCTAGGTTTTAGGAGGGGGATCAGCATGTTGGTTTGGGAGCCTGCGGTACTGGAGCCTGAAGGGGATGAAGCACGGAGGAGCTCGCTTCGTGGGAGGCAAGACAAAGGGGCATCCTAGTGACTGACTCAGGACAAGCGGGGCTAGCATCACCGCCTCACCGTTTGTTGCACTGTATCCATGTGTCTCTGTCTTTCCCACAGTTACCCTTCTCAGTCCCCTCGATATTCAGTTTTTCATAGCAGTACTTGTCTGATGCTGTAACCTCTGAAGCAGAACAGAATGACTCTGTCAGTGAGGGAGGCAATGCGTAAGCTGCTCAAAATGTGTCCAGTCAAGATAAAAGCGCTTCTGTTCCCAAGAATTTTAGACAGGGGATACTCCACTGTACATCTACAGTAAAACAGCAACAACAATAGCTAATTATGTTGGCAGTTTCATTTTTTACTTCTTACTGTCAGCTACTATTTCTGCTCAAGTGGAAGAAACAAAAAACTCTATCTCTGTTTAGAGATAAATTTCTTCCTCATCTCAGTATTTCTTTTTAGCAGCTCAAGAGAGCACACCTCCTTTCAAAAAGGATTATAGCCACTGCCAACTGACAATTATCATTATTTTTATGTTTTTAAAAAATGTAAATTGTCTTCTAAAAGACTTTAGGACAAAAACTGCCTCCAAAATGTACACCAGTAATACTGTAGGAAAAATATATTTTATACAACATTTAAATTTTCAACAGAATTTTGAATTTAAATAGAATATGACCATTATAGATTTTCCTTTCAAACACTGATGAATTTTGAGGAAAATAACATTAACATTTATTTCTGATACAGAGGTTCACTTATAACTAAGCAATTCAGTTAGAGTTTAAGTAAGAGATAGTTGAAGGAAAAAATGCCACTTCGGTAAAAAAAATGCTCAGTTCTAAGTCAAAACTGCTCCACCTAGGGCCCATGTCCATCCATATGGTTATGAAAGTTGTACTTAAGAGCCCTCAGCTGAGGAGCTCAAACCAGGTCTGCACTGTTCTGCAAGCTGTGCACCCTGGTAAGGGCTGCATCTGCCTGGAAGCAAACGTACCAAAATCTCATCCACAGGCACCACCAATTAGCCAAGAAGTGCGGGATTATATCTACACAAAGAAGATGCCTTTAATTTCCAAAAAGTGCCCCTGCTAAGACCACCAAGGCTCTGAGAATCCCCTGGTCACAGACTGCTCAAAAATTTAATCCTAGCCCATATGTCCTAATAGCCTACTTAAAAAATGATGAAGCCACACTATTTACTTACTCTGTCCCCAGATATATTTGCATTGTCTATCTCTGGTTTTACATTGTCCTCCAAAACAAATTCCCTAAAATGGAAAAACAGTCATTAGTGATGAGTCTTTTTATGTCAGATAACTGAAAAATAAAATAGAATTGGGGAAAACAGTAGACACACATTATAAATGCACTTTATCTTAAGAATGGGTTATGCAGTCTTTTAAATGGATCTTCCTGTTTCAATCACATTCCAGTACTTCTTTCCTGCCAGTATCACCTATAAAAGTGGCATGACCTACCTGAACACCATCACAGGAATATCCGTCCATTTTGTGAACATTAGGGGCACACTAGAAAACAGAGTGAAACTATGAACCAAGGCAGAGAAAACAATCAGGCTGAGATAATCTCTTTCATGTTTTTCATTTTAAAAATCACATCTGATAAACAATATATAAATAAGAACAGAGAAAAGCAAGAGGAAATACAATATTTCATGTACTCCTAAAAATATATAAACATACCAGAGGTGAAACCAGTTGATTACCCAGCAGCAAAGAAATACAAGTGCCTGCAATGTCAGGCTCAGCTCACGGCATATTTAAAGAGTATGCGCCCATGGATCCAGGGAGCAAGGACCAGCTTTCCACCCTCTGTGGGTGGTGATGCAGCCCTTTAACTTAAATTAATGACTGCCAAACAGAAGTCTGTTTTGAGATTTAAAGTCTGAAAAGTACTTGCTTTATAGCCCCGTTATTTTTCCTTGAAGCAATTGTAGAAAATTACAAAGCATTCTTATGGGAATACAAATAGATAGTGACTTTTAAATTCATTATTACACAGAAAAATGTATGATTATATTAGGTCATATGGGAAAGGTTAAGAACTGTACAAAAAAAAATCACAGAAATGATTTTGTCAAATCACAACACTTTCCTGAACAACATGTCTCCACTTTGAGGTATCATAGTACATTAATTGTTGGTAACTGCACAGAGCACAAATGTTTCTATCAGTGTTTCAGTCATCTGGTCACAAGGTAAATAACAGACGCTCATCATGATCAGCGATCCCTCTTGTCCCTTTTTGCAAAGTCTCTGAGTAATTTGCCACTGCCTGTTAGTTCACTTCACGCACAGAAAAATGGGTAGGTAAGTTGCCTATCTGTGTTATCATATGACCATTTACTAAAACAGATAATTGAAAGGGGGAAATCAGCAAACAGAGATGAAAATTCCACACAGAAATAAAAGGGATGGCACCAGAAGTGAAATTCAAACTGAAGATAATGGAGTTACAGAAAAAATAGCTGACTATGGAGATGATGACTGCTGATCAAAGGACTCTAGATATGCACCTGGAGGAGCAGAGTGAAGGACGGCTCACTGGCATAAACGAACGAAGAAGGTGAGACTAAAGATCAAGATGTACCAGCAGTGATACTGGCAAGACACTGCATATATGCATCCACACAGCCCTCAGGAGTCCATGACACTGGAAACACAAAGGAAAAGATGCGGGCAGCTCCTCCAACTTAGCAAGAATTATGACAGACAATGAGACATGCCATAAAAATGATGCTCACTCTTGGATCACAACATTCAGAACAAGAAGAAGGCAGGTGAAATTCAAACTACTCCTGATAAGGCTTATATACAGATGGCTAGGGGTATAGCTCAGTGTTTAGACTGCTTGCCTAGCAAATGCAAGGCCATGGGCTTGATTCCCCAGCACCACATAAGCTGGGCAAGGTGGCGCATGCCTGTAATTCTAGCATTCAGGAGAATGAGACAAGAGGATTCCTGTAAGTTCAAGACCAGCATGGGCTACATAGTGAGTTCAGGACCAGCATGGATGACATAGTGAGACCCTATTTCCAAAATAAATAAACAAAATAAAATACATTAACTCTAACTTTCAATGCTTCCTTTTTTAAATTTACAATGTGCTAATTATTAGTTTAGTTCTTCCTTTCCTTATTCATTTAAAGTCAACAGTAAGAGAGCTCTTTATAGCTTTACCCATCTTTTAAAGACTAGAGATCACTGGTAATGAGGTCAAATTGCACGGTCTCCTTTGCAGTCATTTCCACAGCCCAGCACTACGGTACAAAGTGAGGGCAGACCACTATGAAATCTGTGAATCTTCATCAGTTTCCATCTCCCCCACCATGTCTATCTGCAATTAAATACTATTAAATTCAAGGGCAGCTACAAATGATGGAAATGATGGAACTATTACAGAAAGAAAAAGAGTCCCCTCTGAGAACTCTGTGCTCCATGGGTCTCCCTGCCTTTGCTGGCTCCTGTTTTAGCCAGTTGAAGATCTTTTGTTTCTTTCCTTTACAAAGTAAATAAAAACAAAATGCCTTTAACTCTGTATGTAAAACAAAACCAAAATATTTAAGCCATGCAGCAATCTCAGGTTAGTTCAACATTAAGACAAAATCATGCTGAGCATCTATCTGTTCAAGCTTTGATTACTGAAACATAAAATTCTGAGAAATAAAGAGAGAGGGATGTGAAAGAGATCTAGAGCATCCTGTCTGTATCCATGGGAAGGAGGGGAGATTCATAAGTGTCTTGTCAGTGTACATGTGAAAGAGATCTATGAGCGTCCTATCTGTGTACATGTGAAAGAGATCCACGTGCGTCCTGTTCATGTACATGTGGGAGAGACGCATGAGCACTCTGTCCATGTACATGTGAGGATCTACAAGTGTCCTGTCCACGTACAAGCAAGAGATCCACTAGCACCCATGTACATGTGAAAGAGAAAAATGAGTGTCCTCTCCATGTACATGTGAGAGAGATGCATGAGCTCCTGTCCGTGTACATAGGAGAGAGATCCATGTACATACTATACACGTCTCCTACTGGGTCAGTGCACTAGAGACACCCTCTGCTCTTTCCCACAGAACTGAGTGCAAGGATTTGTAATTTACCTGGCTTGAATTTCCTGAGCATGTTTCACGAATATCACAATCATTCACTGCTTCTCGGCACACAGTCCCCATAGGCTGAAACTAAAACAGATACAAATCAATGTGTAAAACTAAAGGAACAAAAATTCTCATAATCATTTTAAAAAGGAAAAAAATGAAGATTGTTTGAGTAAGAATACCTTAAACTATTTTAAGATGACAGACTGTGAAAACAATTACCGATGAAAATGCTGTTTTAATAATTTTATGAGACAGCTGTATGTAACTTGACAGCCAATTTCTTCACACATAAGCCGCTGCTGAAGTAGAAGAGTATTTGGAGTATTTGATGGTACAAAGCCAAAAGAACGGTGTGTTAATCCAAGTTCTAGTAATTCTTTCTGCCAGCTAGCTTTTGGATTTAGGCTTTAACTTTCATTCCTATTGACACATTTATTATATAACTCACTCTCTCTCTCTCTCTCTCTCTCTCTCTCTCT
Organism: Ctenodactylus gundi; assembly: GCA_004027205.1. Classification (NCBI taxonomy): domain Eukaryota; kingdom Metazoa; phylum Chordata; class Mammalia; order Rodentia; family Ctenodactylidae; genus Ctenodactylus; species Ctenodactylus gundi. Next base: position 221,975 of record PVKB01002323.1, read on the forward strand.
CTCGCCTTATCTGCCAAGAATTGGAAGTTAATATTGGGCTGAATCACAAAAGTTAGGTTTTCCAGCAAAACTACTTCCTCATAAGATTTCCTTTTTCTTCTCGTCCTCTGCTCATCTTTGGACAGACCTAAATCTTGCCTATTGACTCTTCAAATGTTTGAATCTATGAACCTTATTTATGCTAATGGAAAAAGGTGGGTTTATTTGCTGTTAATTCCTCAAACATTTCTTATGTGCAGTTGTACCAATGAACTTTTAACCTCATTAGATTTTTAAACTGCAAGAGTGTCATTATGACAAAACGGAATGTAGATACATGGGTGCCCCTCCAGCACCCATGTCTCCTGCTGCTCTTAGGGTACATGCAGCGCGCAGCCAACTTCTGTGAGGATCTTGCAATGCATGTGTTAGGACAGCTGAGCAAAACATGCACTCCTTCATCAATCCATCAAGCATTTACTAAGTACTCAGGACGTGCCAAGTTCTGTTCCAGCCATTGGAGACCAAAGTACCTGCTCCCAAGGAACTTTCATTTTAATGTAGATATATATGAACCATGAAAATAAGGAAACAATAAAAATAATTTAATTTCTGATGTTCTGATTTTCTTCTTTCCTTGAACTGGGTTAAGTCACAATTTTAGACTATCTAAAGCAGAAACAAGAGTGAACTTGAGGAAAAGTTTAGACGAGAGTATACGTGTTTGGGAATTTCCATGAAACTTTGGAAAGTATAACAAGTATAATAAAGTATAAGGAAATAAAATAAACTATGAATATAGTTACAGCTGAAGAAGTCAGTCAAATACTTGCCCTATTGGAAATCATAATGGGAGGAAGAAAATAAGAAATAAGTAAGCAAGCAGTTTTTTACAGCAGAGGTTCACAAAACAAAGCCCGAGGCTAGTAAACTCACTGTCTATCTTTTGTGTATGTGGTACTAAGAATCAGACCCAGGGTCTTCACACTGAGCTAGACTGCCAACCCACTTTCTTTTTAATTTTTAAGACAGCGTCTCACTAAATCACAAGTTGCTCAGGCTGGGGTCAAACCTGTGAACATCCTGCCTCAGCCTCTCAGAATGCTGAGGCAACAGATATGTGTCACAGGGTGGGGCCTGGCTGCCTATCTTTACAAGTAAAGTGTTACTGGAACACAGCAGCACACATCACAATTGGTTCTGTGTTTTCTATGCTTCCCTTCAAAAGCATAGCCAAGTAACTGCAACAGAGATTAAAGATTCACACAACCTAAACTATTACCTACTTTATCACTCACAGAAAATGCTTCCAACCCTTGGATTTTAGATGAATCCTAATAAATATATGCAGAAAAACAGATACATACAATTTCTCACCTTAATCTTCAATTCCCCAACCTGCATTCACTATCCTGCCTCAGGCTTCCTTAGGCGTCCACGGTGGGGACAAGAGTAGGCTCACATAGAGAATGTGGCAAAATATATCTTATTTGGCTATTATTTTGTGAGACTGTAGTTAATCATACTATTTTATTTTACATATTTTAATTATATTATTTTGTCCTTTATTCCTTGCAATGATTCCACCGTGAAGAGCTTAATTTGATATGACAGAGAAAATGTATAATTACATGCATTTCACAGCTCGGCAGAATTAAACATAGAGGTGTAGGATAAATGACTCAGGACTCCCTGCCAGGGCAGTCATGGGAGCTGACAGTGTAAGTATCCTAGGAGCCAAAATGAAGGAATGTTGGTGTCACACCTGGAGAATCCATCTGCAGAGAGTGCTCTCAGAGACGTGCCAACACCTGACGTCTTCAACCAGCTTCCAGACGACATGGGGTGGAACACAAGCAGCACAGCTTCTGCTATGGAGGTGGGACAAAGCTGCACGCCTATTTCTAACTGGCCGGGAGCCTGCAGGTCATTTAACTTCTCTACCACAAGAATTGCTCAATTATATGAACCAGGACAATAATCCCCATCCCAACAGTTTGTGTATGAGCCTTAGCTATGGCATTCATCCCTGCCAGTGGTGACCTTCCGCAAAGGGGACATCAGGCAATGTCTGATATGTTTGTGATTGTAACAACTGGGAAGGCTGCTTCTAGCATTTAACAGGAGAACCCAAAGATGCTGCTAAACACACTCTGATGTATAAGACGTGCCTTTACTACAAAGAATTGTCAGGAAAACAACATCAGTAAGGCTGGCGTTGAGAAATCCAGATATAAGGTGCTACACCTTAAAAGTGCTCAGGATAATCCTTACTACCCACCAAACACTCCTATGCCAGTGTCACACACTGCCTCCCACAACTCATGGCAGCTACCCTGTCAGTGCCTGTTCCTAAAGGGGGTGCTGTGTGTGTGCACTCACTCATTCACTCAACCAGCCTTACTGGGAACCTTATCAATCACGGTGGAAGGGCCTGGATCTGCCTCGTAAAATGTACACACCAGATACAGATGTTAAATTTTATTATTTATTATTTTTGGAGACCGGGCCTTGCTCTGTAGCCCAGGCTGGTCTTGAACTCACTATGGAGCCCAGACTAGCGTTGGATTCAAGGCAATCCTCCTGCCTCAGCCTCCCATGTACTGAGATTACAGGCATGCACCACCACGCCTAGTTTATGTAGTGCGGGGGAATCAAACTCAGGGCCTGGAGCTTCAAGGCAAGTACTTTAATCACCAAGTTATTCCTCTAGCCCCCAGACATTAATATTTAGAAACAATGCAGATCACTACGTATCATATGAGGGAAAAAAAGGAATTTGACTTCTTTAGAAAAGGTAATCCCTCACATAACTGATAGTCTTAAAGTAAAGGTTTAAATATTTGGAAAGAGATGTGAGAATGCTGATGAGAAAATGAAATTAGTGTGTAAAGATATAGTCTCAATCCATGTGTAGTAAACCACAGAGAGCATCAGCATATCTCAAGTATCCTTTTTTATTTCCTCAACAGCTAACCAAGAGATATACCAACCTGAGCAACAAGAGAAGAAGGATCTATTGAACGTGTGCCTGAGCAGCTTAGTCACGTACCCCTTCTGTCCATCGTGACTCACCAGAACTTACTTACCTTGCACTTCTTACAGCACAGACCATCACTGCACTGCGAGTCCTGAGTCAGTGTGCATTTCTTACAGCACTCTGCTCCTTCGAGGACACATTCCTAAGGAACAAAGACATTTGCAAAATATGGGAAAACATCATTTTGCTAAGTTTCTACAAGAACCAATTTTGCAAAATAAATGCACAAACTGAAAATAACTATCTTTTATCTACACATTCCTAACATTTGTTCAGTATGTCTCAGTGTGTGGACCCAGAATGACCCTGAATTACCCAACAGTCATCTTCAAAATGACCATGGACTTACTGCAGGGGTTCCACAGTCACACTCCTCTCCAGTTTCGATGAAGCCATTGCCACACTCGGGAGGGTCAAGAAGCTGTGGAACAAAAACCCAAATGGGACAGAAGCAGAGAAACATCAGCAGCCAGACTTCGAGGACCTAACTGTCACACCTATGCTCCTGCCACACCTGCCAGTCACACCAAATACGCTTGTGCTTACCTAACCTAGAAAGCATGACCTTCGCAAGTGGGGGGAAGTTAGAAACATCTACTTACAACATTTCTATTTCATGTTTAATACACGTATGTAGCCTTAAAGATATTTACTCCTATTACATACTTAAGGCCTGGTAATGTCACCAAATTAAGAGTATTCAGTGACCAAAACCATGCCTGTCTGAATCCTGCAGTCCCGTCTCAATCAGGAAGCCAGGGGCTCAGAGGTCAAAATGTTGGGATTAAAGTCTTGGCATGGGACTAGGGTGTAGTTTGGCTGTTGAGTACAGGGTTAATGTTTGTGAGCTCTGGGTTTCATTTCCAGAATCAAAATCAAATCAAGCCAAAACAAATCAAATCAAATCTTGATATGACTCCTTAACATGTCAGATATTTTACTGTCTTAACAGAAATAATATCATCATCTAATTAATTAACTGTTCACTTTTTTTTTCTTTTGTGAGACAGGGTCTCGCTCTGTAAGCCAGGCTGGTGCTGAACTCCCTGGTGTAGCCAAGACTGACCTTGGGCTCAGGACAATCTGCCTGCCTCAGCCCCTAGAGTGCCGGGATTACAGGCATTCACCACCACACCCAGCTTTACTGGACTTGGGGGCCTTGTGCTTACAAGGCAAGCACTTTAACCATGCAATTCCTCCAGCCCTTGTCCAAAATTGTTGAAGACCAAGTTTAGTCATTTGTGTAAAGCTCTTCATTAGCTATATCTACTTCTTGGAGCTATTTCATAGATAAGAAAAGCATCATAGACTGAATATATCCACACTGATCTGTTAAATATAAAATATAGCTCCAACTAGTAACAAAGCACTGCAGAAAATGGCAACAGTAATTTACTTCAGTGATTAAAGCAGTTCTTAGCCTGTCTAATAACACAATTTAGATCTGTTTTATTTTTTAACTCTCCATAAATTCTGTTATATTTTGAAGATAATTTATCCTACAGTAATAAGCAAATTTAGTAAACAAATAATTGCTATGAGCTACACATATAAGTCATTCAAAAGTTAATCAAAGCTTTCAGATGATATAATAAACATGTATACAAACACTGAAAGACACATATTTTCATAACTAGAGGTAAAAAAGAAAGCAAGGTAAACAAGACCACCATTGCTATTTCTATCCATCTTCTGTTACCTCAGAATAGTCAAAAGTGCTCAAAATAAAAGTGCTTTAAAATGTAAATATTCAGCATATTGTCACTATATACCTACAGGCCTAATTGGAATGCTGTTTTATAGAGGCAATGGCTGAAAATCAGGGTTCATAACACAGTCTTTGATCACTCTTATTACCTTAGAAGGTTTGTTGAACAAGCAGGCGCCACCTCCACTATTCAGAAACTCATGGTACTCCTCGATATTACACTGGGTAAACTTTTTGGGAAGATAATAGCTGCAGGAGAGCAGATAATACATACACATAACATTAATCTCTGCAGCTTGCTTATTAGTCTTCAAAGAAATCACTGATAAAATTATGCATTTTAGTTAAAATAAGAAATAAACTCTACTTAGGTATAATATTTGTATTCATCCTAGAGAAGTTTTAACCAATCTGAATATTTCTACACTTGCATAGAAACCTAGTTGACAACATGCATAAACAAACTTAAAAATGTATACACTTTTAGGTCTAGTAATCCCATGTGTAGCAATTTCTCTTGAGTAAGATATTTGAACAAAAATATTTTCTGAAAAGTAATTTTAATAGCAAATAACATGAAAATAACCCAAATAGTCAGGAATAAGAGAATCATTTATGGTGATAGGTACATAAGACAATACCATGGAGTTATTATCATATGTATCATTGAAGAACAGACTCAGAAAGGTGCTCACCATGTATTACTGAGTAAAAAAATGAAACAATTATGTATCTGTAAGGAGTCAAATTTTAGGAAGCAATAAACTGGAAAGAGAAAGATTACCAAATTAAAATACAGTAGCATTTTAATATCAACCATGGTTATCATTGGAGATAAGTAATACACATTTTTAATTTTCATATTTTTAAAACCTAATTAACTTTGAAAATTTATTAAAGGAGAAAAACAATTAAAAGTGACTACTTATTATAAAGACTCTCATCCTACTATCCTACAAGGATGATTTCTATTCCTATGTCTACTTCAGCTAGCACAGTGATTAAGAAATCAATTAACAAAGTTATAATAACTATTTACCCTAAACTCATTTTAAGTGATTCATAACACACTATTGTCCAAATATAGCTGTCCTGAATATAAATCTTATTTTAAAGCTATTTTATTTAACCCCCATTTCTTAAGAAGACAAACTTTATTAACTTGATGAGTTTCTTTCATATGTTGTTCATTGGGAAGCCAAACTCATAAAAACCCTCCCAGTCACTGGAACTGGAACTGTGGAGCTTCGGGCGCCTCCTCCAAATCAAAATGGCCACGAAAGCTAAATGCTTTGAATTGATTCAGTACATGGTGGCGGTCATGGCGATGCAACTGCTCCCACAAGTAACAAGAACAATGGGGTTATGTGTTCAGAACAAGGGGAGGTATTTCGAAGGAAATTAATGGCACTGTGTCTTTTACGGTAACATTTTTTAGGTAAACATTCACCACATTCTTACAACACACCATATGGTAATATTCAGATTTATCCAATATAAATATGGCTTTCTTCAAGTCCCTCTTTATTCTACTCATCAAAACACGAGATGGCTCCCCACACAAGGAAACAGTCACTAGCTCTCAGAGCAAGACTCTTAGAAATCAGTATCTGGTTTGACCTCTGCCCCACAAAACTGCCTGCAAGAGTCTAGCCCCGCCAGCCTCCCATGTACTGCAGAGGAAGCTCAGCCTTTCCCAGTCACCAGGGAGTGACTGGAACTTACTCCCTGACCTAGAAGCTCTTCTAACATATGACCAGCTCAGTGTGTGCAAATCACTCTTACCTTTATTTGCCTATATCTGCCTTTCTAAAACTTCCACATTCAGTTCTGTTCTTAAATATACTAAGTGACACTCATTCCTATACCATAGTGTAACCCTTCAAACTTCTAAAAGTATATATGCCCTTCTCTGATGTCAGCCCCCAAAATTCGGTTATATTCAACTTATCCCCCAAAATCAACTCTTTCTTATACCTTTAAATAAGATTAATGGTATTCTTTTGAACTATGGTTCCAAAAATACTACAGAGAAGTTTCAGATTATGAAAATGGGAAAGAATGTACCTATGTCCATAATTAATACTTTCAGGTGATATTTGAAATAAAATGATCAGGCAATGCTTTATATAAAGGATTTTACTCCTGCTGGCACCGATTTAATGTTAAGAAGAGTTCCCAGGCAATGAGCCACACATACCAGAAAGAGGATATTTGATTTTTCTATAAATGTCCTTAACACTATGCAGATCACTTACAAAACTGTTAACCAGATCAAATGTAACATATTTAATAGCTTTTAAAGGATAAAATTATTAATTGTTAGAAAATTCTAACTATATAACCTCCTCTCATTACCAAATACAATGTCCAAAGAAATTTTTAAAAATATACTTGCATTATTTTTGGTGGTGGTAGTGGTTCTGGAGATTGAATCTAGAGCTTTTAGACTAAACTACATTCCCAGCCCTTCTTCTATTTTTATTTTGAGACAAGCTCTTGCTAAACTGGCTAACTGAAGGTCAAACTTGTGATCTTGCCTCAGCTTCTCAGAGTGCTAGGATTACAGGTGTGTGCTACCATGACCAAGTGGAAAAAAAAACTTTAAAAACTCATTTATATATACATTCCATCATTTATTTTCCTTATCAGAAACATCCTAAAAATTTAAAACTCAAATTCAATCAGTAAATACTTACTGAAAAAATCAAGTCTGCACTTAAGAATTATAGTATGAGGTATTACTATGGTTCAGATCTGGAATGTTTCTCAAAGGTCTCACATATTTGGATGTTGTAGAATACCCATGGAACCATGTACTGTTAAGAGGTGGTGCTTGACTCAGAAGAGGCAGATCACTGGGCCTTGACCTGGAAGGATATGGGGTAGCTCCACCCTTCCTTGATGACTTGGTTTCCTATCTGCCATGACATGAACAGCTTTCCTCCAGCTATACCTCTGCCATGTGCTTCCACCATTGCTAGCCACCCATTAATGGATTGAGACCTTCTGAAACTGTGAGCTAAAATAAATCTTTCCTCCCTGAAGTTGTGGAAGTCAAGTATTCTATCCCAGCAATAAAAAAGTACCTAACACAGAAACTAGTACCAGAGAAATGGGGCTGTTGTTGTGACTGTACCTGAAAATGTGGTTTAGAACTCTTTGGAACTGGTTTTAGGGAGGACTTTGGAAAGTTTGGGATGCTAGCTAGAGAAAGCCAGAGAATGCTGTGGGTGAGTTAGATGGGAGATTTTGGTCAGAGCTCAGAAGATCAGAATGCTGAAAGAAGTGTAGATTGTAAAGGCTAGGCTCAAGAGTTTTCAGATGAGAAGGAGGACCTTTTTGACAACTGGTCTCAAAATCATATATGCTATGTTCTGGCAAAAAATGTATCAACATTTTGCCCATCCTGGAACTTTGCCTGAAACTGAGATTAAACATGGTGGACTATTTATTCCGGCAAAAATTTCAAAGCAGCCTAATATTTAAGCTGTCACATGGATACTGATTAGGGCTAATAGTCACCTCTATGCCAAAAAAAGCAAGACAAAGCAGCAGAGAAAAAAAAAATATATAGCATTAAGGAGGCTGAGATGGAGGATTGTCCAAGGCTAGCTTGGGCTACATAGTAAGTTCAGGACCAGCCTGAACTACAGAGCAAGAACCTACCTCAAAGGGGGGAGGGGGCTCTTGAGATTGTCTCAGGAAATCAGCAACACCTCACCCTGTACCAATTAAAGGGTAGAAAGGCAAAACACTTTGCTTTCAAAAGATATCCCCATGGCATCCTGCAAAACAATCTAGGTGTTATGGTTTAGATCTGGAATGTCTCCCAAAAGCTTCATGTACTTGAATGTTGTGAAATGCCTATGGAACCATGTGCTATTAAAGAACGGGGTCTGGTTAGGGGTTAGGGTTATGAATTATAGGTGTGTGGTGGATTGAACATATAGTAGATTATGGGCATGTGGCACATTACCAGGTATGAGACCTAGAAGGGGCAGAACACTGGGTTTAACCCAGAAGGGGCAGGTCACTGGGGTTTGATCTGGAAGGGGTGGATTACTGGAATGTGACCTGGAAAGATATATGCTAGCTCTACCCTTCCTTGCTCACTTGGCTTTCCATCTGCCATGCTGTGAGCAGCTCTCTGGCCCCTGCCATATGGTTCCACCATTGCCAGCCAGACACCCACAAATGGGCTGAGACCTTCTGAAACTGTGAGCTAAAATAAATCTTTCCTTCCTTAAACGTTGTGGATGTCAGATATTCTGTCCCAGGAATGAGAAAGTAACTAGATGCTAGGAGTTGAGCCATTTAAGAACTCAGAAGTTTCAGCAGTGATTGCCCAAGAGAGGCAGACTATTACGCAAGCCAGTGAGAGAACTTGGCATCATAGTCTAAGAGTTAGCCACATGGTGCTGGCTTCACAGACATGCCGAATGTGAGAGTTGTATGGTCATGGAGGATTTCACCCAGATTTCAGAAGGCCTTAGAGAACAGGCAGCATGCTACTTGGAGGGCAGTGCATGACGTTATAAAGAAGAAGTCTAAGGAGAATCCCAGAAATGCCAAGAACATAGATTGACTGCTGAAGAAGGGTAGAGGCTGTGAGAAGAGCCAGCCTAAAAGTGAAGCCATGGAGGGTGTACCTAAAAGCAATGTCATAGGAGCTGAGCTGCCTAAAGCTTTGGAGTTCCTATCTAACCACAGCTTGCATGGAGCACTGGATACAGAACTATAGGATTTAATGACATTACAGGATTTGTGCTTGCCTTGCTGGTTTGCATGCTTGCTTCCATTGCGTCTTATGCTCTTCTTCTCCTCCATGGCAATGGGAATGTTTGCCCGGTGCCATTTCATGGTGGAAGTGCTTGAGTTTTCTTTTTCATGGGAGGTCACAACTAATATTTGCCTTGAGTCTCAGAGAACACTTCGGACTTGGACAATTTTTTTTTTTTTTTTTTTTTTTTAGCAGTGTTGGACTGTTAAGATTCTGGCAAGACTTAGAAAAGGACTAAATACAATTCACACAAGGTGGTAGACCTGAGTCTTCTAGGGGGCCAGGGGCAGAATGCTACAGTTAGGGTTTGGAGTGTCCCTCAAAAGACTCATGTATTTGGATATTGTGGAATACCAATGGAACCATGTGCTTATTAGAGGTGGGGCCTGGTTGCAAGAAGCAGAACACTAAGGCTTGACCTGGAAGGGGTAGATCACAGGGATATGGGCCAGCTCCACCCTTCCTTGCTCACTTGCTTCCTCCCTACCATACTGCAAAGAGCTTTTCCTCCATCTATGCCTCCATCACATACTTCCATTATACTATCAGCTACCTGCACACAGATTGAGACCTTCTGAAAGTGTAAGTTAAAATGAACCTTTCCTCCTTTAAGTTGTAGATGTAGGTATTCTGTCACTGCAATGAAAAAGTAACTAAAACAGGCATGAAATATAAATTCATATAAAATGTAGTTACTTAAGTGGCAATAGGAAGCATAAGTACACACAGAATTAAACTGTAATGCAAGGGCTAAAAATTACAATAAGCCTCAGATGGCTAGAAGTGTGATTTGATAGACGGAAAAAGTATTCCAGAGGAATAGGATATAAGCAAGAAATAAAAAACGTTGTAAGTCCATGTACAATTATGACACTATGAATATCCATGAATATCCAACAAATTACGGTTAGCAAACAAAAGGCTCAAAATTCATATATAATTATGGTAAGCAAACAGATCAGAAGAGCAAGGAAAATGAAATTGCAAACAAAGATAAAGAAAGATGATGGGCACCTAAATATCAGAGTAAAAAATGTGAATCCTATTTTTCAGACAAGAAAGACTCACAAATGTTTCCAGCAGGAAAATGAACAGCTTTTGATGAATAAGCAACCACGTTATATTAATAGCATAAATTAATCTCACAAACAGTGCTACAAAAGCCAGCAAATCATGATGATTACATATAGTGAGATGCCTTTTATATGTGAGTATATGCAAAGCAATGCTGTTTTACAGACACACACACACACACACACCCTCTCTAGGTAAGACCTCTAAATAACATGAACCAGACTCCACATGATGAGTTTTTTGGCTGAGGCTGAGGTATATGGATAAAAAGGAGAACACAAGAGAGATTTAAACACATACACAGCTCAAGGGGGGAAAGAAAGATCCAGCACTTGCCTGACTGTTTTGAATATGATTGGAACAATAATAGCAAAAGATAGAGTTTAAAGTAGGAAATAGTAAAGATTCTTAGAGAAAATAAATGCTTTCAAAATTTATTTAAAAAGAATAAAAGACAACAGCTGATGTCTGATAGCATAAGAAAGCAGGGCAGCATAAAATAAAAACCCTTCTCAGAGCAGACTACACTCTCTTCTTAACCCTGGGTTCAGTGACAGTGCTGTAGTCCTAAGTTATGGTTGGAACTCAGCCACTGGGAAAGTGTGTCCACCTAGGAACTCTAGAAAAGGTACACATCCAATTTTTTTTTTAATCGTTAACTCACCACCACACTATTACTTATAACCATTCAAATAGAATGGTTATAAGTAGAAGGAGATCAAAACAAAGGGAATATTAGGAAGTAAACTGTAAGCCATCATGAACAAAGTTGTTTCTTATTTCTAAACTTTGTAGCCTAGATTCAAGGCTTCAAAAGTCATTGAGGTTTACTATCTTGACATCATTTTTTTTTTTCCCTAAATAAGAGACTAGTTTAACCAAGACACGATGGTTCACATCAGGAGACTGAGGCAGGAAAATCATAAATCAGAAACCAGCCTGGGTTACACAGCAAGTTCAAGGCCAGTTTGAACTACACATTGAGACTTTATCCCCCATAAAAGTTATTTTATAAGATATCTTACATAGCCATTAAAAATATTCACTTCTGATTTTCTCTAAGTGCCTGTGGGGAGGGTGCACTCACTAAGTTACTGAGTGTGGTATTCCCGTGAAGATAGCAGTACAGCAGGAAAAATGAGCTCTTTGCAACCATAGCAACTCACCCTGTGTCGCCCATGATGCAGCCGGACCAGGTGTCCTCACATTTACACTCGCCTATGAGAAAAACGGGCACACATGCCTTTTTATAAAGCGAACACAGCTGCACTGGTTTTTATGTTAAAAAATTACCTTCACTTCCTATTAAAATAGTTTTTTAAAAGGTAGTTCTTGCCCTCTAATTCCAGACACATTATGTTTTTTTATACGATGCGTACCACACCTGGGGATGCAGCTCCATGGAGCAGCACTTGCCTGGTGTGTGCTACACCCTGGTTCATCCTCAGCTCCACAGAAAAATAAACTGAACCACCAAAATACACTCTGACCCTATCACAATTACACAATTCTTACTTTTAATTTTTTTCTCTGCTCTTTTGACAAATGAACAATGGAAATTGGCTCTATGGAAATCATGACAAGTTTTTGGCTACTTTAAATAGCTTAAGCACCAAGGGTCTGCTATAATGTAGCATAGAAGACTGGTTAGGTGGAGACCCCAGAATCAAGAACACCTGGGTTTGCTAATTCACATATGTGTGATCTTAGCGACAGTGTTTTTATAAAATGTAGGTTAATTTATCTGTAAAACAAGACCAAAAATGGGTAACTTACAGGGCTACCTTGAGAGCTGAAGGGTAATCTAGAGGCAAATAATGTGCCATTTAACCATCTTTCAGATAATGTGTATTCTATAAATGATAATAGTTTTAATTATTATAAACCACCATATTTGTAATACTTATTTATTTATTACTAAAATAATAAAACAAAAATGTCATAATCCAATTGTTACTCCACATACAAAGAATCTGCCCACCCATAGTGAGGTACCTTTATCCACTAGGAAAGATGCATTCCTCACAGATGCTAAATCTAGCATGTTTCACTAGGCCCATGTGCAATGAGGCCCCTCAGCAGGTCCAGTCCTGACAAGCGCTACCTCTAGAGCCACACCTACAGATGTTTTTAATACACCAAAGAAAGATACTATGTCTGAAACCTAAATGCCTAAGATTCTCAATTAGGTCACGTCATATAACCAAAAGGAGCTTATATTGACAGCTCTTAAGTTAAATTCAATTAGGAATTTGCTATCACATGGATCTGACTGTTTATTATATGTGCAGAAATTTTCATTTGTAAGTGAAATTACTTCTGTATTACTCTTTTTTTTGTTGTTGTTTTGTTTCTGGAGACCAGGTCTCAATCTGTAGCCCAGTCTGGTCCTGAACTTACTACGTAGCTTAGGCTGGCCTTGGACTCATGTCAATCCTTCTGCCTCAGACTTCTGAGTTCTGGGATTAGAGGCATGAGCCATCACACCTGGATTAAATGGTGCTGGACAACTGAACTCAGGGCCCTGTGCTTGTGCCAGCACTTTAATAGTTGTGTCATTTCTCTAGCCTATGTATTACTCTGAAAACAACATTTGTGCCCTGGGTTACTTATTTCATATTATCACCTATACTCTCTTGATCAAGCAATGGGATCAAAAATTCCTAATTCTACAAAATATTTAATAGGCAGTCATTTAAAATAAATCACTCATGTACTATTCACTTACCACTTGCTAACTTTCTTTTGTCCGAGATAATACCAATGTTGTGGGCTAACGACTGGGCAAGTGTAACTGCCATTAAATCGGTTTTCCCAAACTGAAAAACAAAAATAAAATACATATAAATGCATTTTTGGTTATTTAGGAAGGCTAGATAAAAAGTTACAATATAAATGAAAAGAAGTAATTTCTATGGGGCTGGAGGAATGGTACAGTGGTTAAGGCGCTTCCCTAGCAAGCACAGGCCCTGAGTTCCACCACATAAACTGGGTGCAGTGGGCACGCCTGTAATCCCAGTACTTGGGACACTGACGCAGAAGGACTGCCATGAATCCAAGGCTAGCTATATATAGTGAGTTTAGGACCAACCTGTGCTACAGAGTGAGAAAAAAAAAAGTAATTTCTAAACATTTTCTTTAGTAGCACCTGAATACCTTGTAGCAAGTACTAGAGGGGCATTTGGGGAAAAGTAGTAGGAAATAAATCCATATTTTGTTATGGTTTAAAAACTGAAATCTAACTTTGCCCAAATTTCACCAGTAACATGATGGAAAAACTTAACTCTTGTACATGATTAGGCTAGCTCTTTTGAATCATACAAACTAAAGATAAATGTGCAGAACGTATCTGGAATTTGTTCATCTTTATGTGCCCATTTGAGCTCCTATAACTCCTGCTCAGTGGGAAAGAAAGTAGTATCATTACACAAAGACGGGTGTCACCACAGGAAGTGCTGGTCTGTGGCTAACAGGCACATAGAAACTGAGGTGCATTCTCTCAATATATAGCCTTCTAAAGATGCAAATATTTGTTTTTTAAATCATTTCTATCAAACTTAGTGTTATGGGGTAAAAGAACCCCCTTGCAAATCTACTATACGTTTTCTCCTTAAAATGTTTTAAATACTGAAGAAAGAAAAACAAATAGCCAATTGGGTTATTAGGTGGCAATCCAGTGCTTCACAGAATACTCAATTCTCTGGAAAATCATTCAAAGGGTCTTATTTTCAAGGAAGGTTAAGATAAAGGTTGTTCTGGTCATGTACAATAAACACACTGGCTGCCAATAAAGCAACCTAACAGCTGCAGTATATGGAATACTGAGGAATTATCTCTTAAATATTAGTACAACACTTGCCGCCATCGTACCACTTCCTTTCGCACAGTCCTGCACTTACTTCATTCACGCCGCCTCCTTTCAGCAACGAGCAAATCCCGCCAATGTAGGCTGCCCCGCTCCGGCTACTCTCAAACTGACTTCCCCTTTTAGAAGAGGGAATAAAATATGTTTATTGCTCAAATTCAAATGTCATACCTCCTCTCATTATTAATCCAAAATTAAAGTATACATATGACAAAGGAATTGTCAATATAATATATTCTGAGAAGGATACAAATTTGCCTCCATGGTAGCTTCCAAAAATATACAACTCCAAATTCATAACTAAAAAAAGATCCGAAAGTCCCTCAAGATACAGCAGTCTATAAAATGACTGCCCATACTCTTCAAAAATGTAAAATGCAAAGTAAAGAAAGACTGAGAAAACCTTTCAGATGAAAGGAGACTGAAGCAGTGCACATGTTTAAGTATAATGTGTCACATTGGATTAAATGCTAGAGGAGAAATAAAAGTTATTACTGAGATAACTGGTAAAATTTGAATATAGAGTATGGATTACATAAACATATTGTGTCAAGGTCAAACTTTCTGCTTTTAATTCATTGTAGTTACATAAAAGAATGTCTATTCTTAGAGAGTACACACTAAAGTACTTGGTAATTGCTCACTAGGTGAGCATCTGCAATCTATGTTCAAAAATAAAACAGAATGATGGAAAGCAGAAAGGGAGCAAAGAAAGGAAGACAAGAGAGAAAAAAGGAAGTAAAAAAGAACAAAAAGGAAAAGTGCAAATAATTAATATGTTTTGGTAAAGGGCATATGTAATTTCCCTGTAGTATCCTTACAGCTTTTCTCTAAATTTGAAATTATATAAAAGTTAAAAATCACTCCAAAACACTTCTTTTACTTTGTCATAACTGTTTTAAAAATGCTCTGACTTTAAATGATAGGTTTGTAAAATACTATTACATTTATTTTATTATTACATCAAATACATAAATTACCAAAAAAACATGAAAAAACCCCAGAAATATTGCTTTTACTCTAGACCCCAAGAAACAGAAAAAATGCTAACATTTGAAAGATAGCAACTTTAAAGAATATTTACCTGTGCTAATATTCCATGAGTATGAGCAGTACCTTTATTCAGCAAATGCTCTGATTAACTCTCTTAAAAAATTAAATGAAAAAGACATGCAATAATAAAATAACTCAAAATCAATCACTTAAAATTTCATGACAATTTCAAATAATCAATAATTTAAAACTTCTCCCAAATATACTGCAATGTCAAAACCTCATTGCATTATGTAGTAGAAAAGATACATCTCTGCTACAAATAATGCAGCATTCAACATAGCACCAGAAAAAAGCAATAAATCATTACAAAAGTTACGTACGAAAAAAGGTGAACTGCATCACTTTTTTCTTTGATAAAATCCCTCCTGTATTTCATAAACTCACGTAGGGTGATCAATGGATTTTCAGATATGGCAAACTTGTTGTCAGCTGCCCAGGTTTCCATGGCAACCAATACTATCCTTGTCTTAAGCTGGTCTTTATATATCTAGTGCATTGACAAAATGAACACACAATACATGTAATGCAGCAAAACCAAATTATTCACAAGAGAACTAAAAAGCTCCCTTCATGAAAACTCCTGGAGTTTCACTAAAAGTAACCTATATTGCTGCTTTTTTTTTTTTGCTGCTTTTAAGAGAGATAATTATTATTCTAATTTGAATATATTTCACTTGAGTAATAGAACACCAGATTGTTTACCAAGTCATAACCAAAGAACAAATGTTCCTTTTTTGACAAACACTTTTGCAACCAATTCAACGTTCCCCCACATCTACTTTCTGGCACACTGAATAAAGAATCCTTACATCCTTCACTTTCCCTAGCAATACAAAGGTCCAGGCTGCTGGCATAGCTTCCATACAATCTGACTGGCCCTGATTAACCTCATAAGGAGGATACTGGAACTGCCTTGTCCGGGGAAGATGTGGGTACTCAGTGGTATCACTGCCACAGCACTAGGCACTCCCAAAAAAGCACAACTGCAACACCATTTCTCCATCATTAGAAGTACACTGTAAACATCAACATTCAGGACAACAACTTAACCATTATCTTTCACAGTACAAAAAACACAGGAAGGAATTTCAAGCACCTTTGTGAATAGCCCTAGCCACTTCCTCCTCCCATAGAGAGATCAAAGTGGAGGAAGTCAATTGCAAAGTCATGAGGCATTCTCAAGAAACCTGGCTGAAGAACAACTTAGAGCAATGAGAATACCATAACCTTTTGAATACTGGACCGAATGGAATATTTATTTTCAGTTTTTTGAAGAATATCCCTATTGCTTTCCATAATGGCTATACTAGCTGATAGCCCCACCAGCAATGTAAAAGGGTTCAATTTTCCCCACAACCTTGCCAGTATCTATTGCTGTTCAAGTTCTTGATATACTTTATTCTCATGGAGTAAGATGATATCTTAGTGATATTCTGATTTGCATTTCTCTAATAGCTAAAATGTTGAACATTTTTTCATGTATTTGCTGGCCTTTTGTACTTCTTCATCTCAGCACCATCTGGTCATATCAGTTTCAACACATAACAGACATACATGTACACCCATGTTTATAGCAGTACAACTAACAATAGCTAAATTATGGAAGATGCTGAAATGCCCACCAACAGACCAATGGCTACAGAAAATGTAGTATTTGTATATAATAGAATCGCTACGCTTCCATAAAGACAAATAGATTTGAGGTATTTGTAGGTAAATGGACACAACTTGAGACCATCATGCTCTCTGAAGTGAGATGCAAAAGGTTAAATATTGCATGGTTTCCCTACTATGAGAAATGCAGAATACAGACAATTTATAGAAGAAAAATAAGTGTGAGATACTGGGAGTCCGGGGAAAGAGAAAGGGGTCAAGAGGGCCAAAGCAGGGAAGGGCTGTAATGATACTGTGATATATATGTGCACAAAATTCTCAAGCTTAATGAAACCACTATATATCATATATACATATATATAACAACAAGAATGGGGAAGAAAAGAGAATACAAGAACCACATTATCCTTTCTACTAGCAATCTAGATATAAAATGTTTCTAGAACAATACTGAATCAGGTCAATACTTACTATATCTGCCATGTTCACCACCGATTTAGCATAGGTGTTGGTATGCACAACAGAAAGGCGATGCTTTTTAAACTGAAAGCAAAGGAAGACAAATAAAATAAAATTATTAGGAAATAATCACCTCAGCAAAGAAAATGTTGCAACCCAAAGATCCCAAAGGCTTCCTGTAAAGGTTGTCAGAGCAACCCTCGGGCCTGAGGCAAGTTTTAAAAGCTTGAGGCCTCAAAAGACAAAGTGAAAAATACAGCCTCCACTTCACAGATTTATTTTTTTTCCAAGATTGTCATCTGAAACAATAAAATAGATAAAAGCTGGTGATGGTTAGAGGAAATATATATCAAACTAAGGATGTGGCCAGAAATAGTGAACATGAATATTGCTAAAAGTATTAAAATTCACAAGTTTTAAAATAAGAAAAGAAGTCCTAAGAAAAGGTTATAAGAAGGTGACTTCTAGGCTAAAGGTGAGTCAGGAATATCTTTTGTTTAGCCTCAACGGTATTTTAAAAATAAAGAAATACAATCGCAGACCTTGGGAGGCTGAGGCAGGAGGAATGCCATAAGTTGGAGGCCAGCCTGCCTACATGGTGAGTTCAGGATGAGACTGGACTACAGAGCCAAGATGTTGTCTCAATCAGTCAATCAATCAATCGATCAATCGATCGATGTTTCTTACAGTATACAGCAATCTCACATAATAGTATCTCACAAGCACCTGGAGGCACCAGTCCCTAGAAAGCACACCAAGTTCTTTCCCTTTCTCCACCGGCCTCAATCTTGTTGTCTGGACCACTCCACATATATTATCTGTCTACAGGTATCTATAGACAGATGATTATGTGGCTATCTAAAATGTTCAAGTATATATTCCTAGGACTTATTTATAAAAGTTCCAAGGAATATTAACATTCACTGCATTCCAATAGATAGAAAATATACCTTTCATGAACAAGGAAACACTCCTCAATCCTATCTATATTATTATTATTATTATTATTATTATTATTACTATGAACAAAAGTAATTAAGATTTTAGTTAATTATCTATAAATGACACATTTCCCTCAAACAAATCATTCAGGTGTAAATTAAAATGCACTTGAACTAAGATTAACTAAAATTCATCAATGTGTATCACTGAACATTTTAATTTAAAATTCTGGTCTCATGGAACAGTTAATACTAAGGTTCACTCCTCTGCCAGGACTGTAACCATGCTGACTGCATTGTGCCCACTGACTGAATGTGCATACTATGAGATGAAATGAATCAACTGAAAGAGCTGAAAGATCTGCCAACATCTTGGTATGAATTTCCATATGATTTTTAGTATGGCAAGACAGAATTTTTTTTTTTTTTTTTTTTTTTTTTGAGATAGGGTTTTGCTTTGTAGCTCAGGCTGGTCCTGAACTCATGGCAATGTCCGCCTTAAGACAGAATTTTTTTTAATGCTTTTATTTCAGTAGGATAAAGCTATGTATTGAGAACTAAAGTGTCACATAATTGGTGCCTCACTTATTTTTTGGTATAAAATGAAGATTTTTAACTTTTATTAAAACCTGTTACTTTAATAAGATGAGAATCAAATATTAATCACTTCTACCTAAAAGTGTTTATCACTTGTGGGTGGTTGCAGATTAACAAATATGTTTGGTTGCACACACACTTTAATCAGGTTACAACTTGGTGAGACTTTTTTTTTCCTCCAAACTTACTTTAGGCCTACTGGTTTTACCCTAGGCACAGAAAAGTTAAAAATAAAAACAAATCCTACCATGAGATGGTCATTCACAATCATCAATTCAATATATTTGGTTTCCTCTTCTACATTACGGGGATAACGAAGAAGCTACAAGACAGTAAAAGGAAAAAACACCTAAATACATCTTCTAAATATGTCTGTCGAAAACTAAAAAATATGGAAAAAAATCAACAAAATTTCCCTTTTTCTTTAACTTTAATCAAATTACTTAATTTCTGGACATGCAGTAATAAACATGTGTTTTAAAAAATCAATAAAGGGGTTGGAGGAATGGCTCAGAGGTTAAAGCGCTTGCCTAGAAAGCGTTAAGTCAAGTGCCAAGTCTCGGAGTTCGATTCCCCTGCACCACATAAAGCGGGGCATGGTGGCGCGTGCCTATAATCCCAGCACTTGGCAGGAGGATTGCTGTGAGTCCCAGACTGGGCTCCATAGTGAGTTCAGACCAGCCAGGGCTACAGAGCAAGACTCTGCCTCCAAAAAGAAAAACCAGTAAAGCATCACAGTCTAGCCTGGAAGCTTTTCTCTTACCAGTTCCCCATCAACCCAGTTCCTTCTCCTTCTTCCATAACAGGTACAATGAGTTACTGGTTTCTTCAATAAATATTCATGAAAACAAAATTAAATATGAATACATGTGTTTTACACTTCCACCACTTCACTCTCTTCAATACAATGCTGGTTTTCCTTTAGCAGTGTCCTGGAGGTTGCAACACAAGGAGAGCACTTTTCCTAGATCCATGTAATTCAGTCCCAGCATTAATTACATTACTCTACAATCTCCACATCTGGGACTGGGAAATGCTCCTTTTGGTGTGGTTCAGGGGATCCCTTGAATCAGACAGCTGCTTTTGTTGAAACAGCTTGGAGGTCCTCATACTACAAATACATATCTCTGCCAGATGACAAACTTTCTCTACTTCCGAAACCACAATCAATAAGTACTACAGCAGGAGCCACCAGGGCAGCGGTCCTTCTGTTCTCAGTGGCTAGATGATGATAATGCCAATCTCTGCAAGATCTATAAAAGCAGCCTTTTCTTCTATAACCTAGTTCAATATACATTTTTATAGTAAATCTTTCTGATCTCTTGCAAAGAGCCATTTTTGCCATTAAGGTATATAATCAAACCTGAATCAATACACATATTCTTGTTTTGAGTGCTACATTTAAAACAAAATAAAATATGTACTCCTAAACTTAAAAACTTTTTTAAAAATCTCATACCAAGTGGATGGTAAATAATAGACTATACTTCTAGGGTTAGAAAACAAAGGATTTAACATTAACTCATTTCCAGTGCATGTTGTTAGGATGATCTGCTTCATTAACTGTGGAATACACTGGTTAAAACAGTAGATTCTAGCAAGTCCCAACATTTGCTTACTGTCACAGACTTGCCACACAGGCCACACAGTTTATAGCAGGTCAACTTCAAGAGAAAGAGAAATCAAGAGTTTACTTAGCAAATGACTAGATTAACTGCATGAAGAACTTGAAGATGACAAAAGAATCCTACCCTAATCTCTTAACTCAGAACATGTAAAAATATACTCTCAACTCAAAATATGTGAAAATATTGTTTTGAATTAAATCCGAATGGTACTTCTATTTACCCAGTTAGATGGGCCTCCAGATCTACGGTCTATGTAACTCCACCATCCTAGTGGTAATTCACAGAAAACATAGGCTTTGGAGAAGCAGTACACACAGTTGACGAAGAGCACGCAGAGTGGCTATCAGAACCACTGAGCTCAGGCTACAGAATCACAGCACCAACAGCAGGCAGCGCTACGTGACATGAGCATGCTTTTCCCCCAAAATTATTCTTTTTATTAATATGTGTCTGTGACATATAATAATCACATTAGCCTTGAGGAATTGGTGCATATACATACCCTGCCTTAATTCCTTCTCACATCCCCTTCCTTCCCTCACTTTCCTTTTTCCCCTGCTCTTATCAGGAAATCGGGACAGTATTTGCCCCATAAGGTGGCTACAAGGGTTAAATGTCTTAATGCAATTAAAATTCTCACATTACACCAGGGTACCCACGAAGCACCAATACCTTGAATTTATGTGTCTATAAAATAGCGTGGTCCAGTTTCAGCATCACTCTGACAAATGTCTGAACCAGTACTCACTCTCTCAGAGAGATCAAAAGTAGATTTAATCTATCAGCAGTTGCCAAGTGTTTTTTTGTTTGGTTTGAAGCAGGCTCTCACCTGTAGTCCAAGCTGGTCCTGAACTTACTAGGTAGCCCAGGCTAGGCTCAAACTCACAGCAATTTTCCTAACTCAGTCTCCCAAGTGCTGGCTGCTGATATCATAGGTATATGCCACCATGCTCAGCTTATGAGGTGCTAGGGATCTGAACCCAGGGCCTTGTGCTTATTAGGTAAGTGCTTTAGCTGCTGAGCTTGACAACTGTTTTTAAATTTCATAGCATAAGCCTGTGAATACATACCTGTCGCTTACTCCTTTTTGGTCTTGGCTTCAAAATAAATTTTGGTATAGTGATGTTTACTTGTTGGAATTCTGGAAAAAAACAAAAATAAATTAAACTTAGTTATTTGCCAGAATTCTTTAATATAGGGCAAAGTACTTTCCTTATAAATTTTATAACATATAGTATTGCATTTAATGAGAACTCAGAACATTAAGTAAATACATAATGAGTAAACAATTCACAAAATCTCAGGCATCATTCTTGTTATTATAATTCATATCAATTTTTCATATTTATTCCATAAATATCATATTCTTTTATCAAGAATCTTCTAAACAGCAACTTGATCTTTACTTCTATTACCAACCTACTAAAAGCAGCAACAATAACAAAAAAAAGAAAAACATGTAGAACATAATCACAGGCTCACTACTTATAACTTTTTAAGAAATTTGGGCACCATAGTTTTGAGTTAACTTTTTCCAATTCACTGACACTTTTATTCACATATAAAATTTATCTCAAGTTTTGTTTCCATTGAGGAGCAGATACAACAACCCAACCCCCTTTTTACTTTCAGGTCAGAAATAACGACCATACCTCTGGCTACAGAGTAGGTTATTTGTAGGGAAGAAATTCCTACAAAATAAAAAGAAGTCCAGCTGTTCCCTGTAATACAGACAGATTTGCTAACACCTTGCTGAAGAATTCATTGTGGGGCTTCTGATGGAAGTACCACCATATAACACAGAGAACCACTTTCGTACTCTTGGGTCCTGTTTATACAAACTTCAAAGTTCTTTGAAATCATAACACTATCTTTAAATATGATAAAATGTATTTTCTGATCCTAAGAGCAAGTCATTACATTTATAGAAAAAATCACTATATTATCAAATTATATAAGCTCAAGAAAATTATGAAAGATCTTTTTATTTATCTAAAGTTATGGCTGAGACTTATGTGAATTTATCTAATTTTATTTTTTAATACTTTAGCTGATTTGATATGATAAATGATAATTTCTGAATATTTTTATATTTATGAGGTAGAATAGCAATCCTGTAAAAAGGAAGAAATAACCATGACTAGGGAAATCTATGGCAGGGAAGCCAGTGACATCACGGCAGTGTCCTGACTACTTCTTATTTCAAGTTCAAATACACTCTAGCCCCGTTGCCCGTGGGTATACAAGGGACTGACTGAGAAAAGGACAAAGTCCTCTTTCACAATTAACTGATAAACAAAAGGTCAGAAGTGAACTGACATACAGTTCAGCAATTGTTATGCTAAGAGCAAACAGGCTTTAAGTTAGACCTGAATGTCTCAGAAGAGCAGCAAACTGAATTTATATATAAAAAAAAAGATCTAACTATATGCTGTTTACAAGAGGACTTTAAATATACAGTAGAGATGAAGGTGTGCCTTGTAAACCTTAATCACAAAAACAGCTGTGCTAGTCACAAATTATGTGACTTCAAGGCAATAAAAAATACCAGGAGAACAACAAGTGATAAAAGGATCCCTTCACCAAGTGGAACAACACTTGTGATGACAACCATGAGTGAACTCCGAAGGGATTCCTTCCCAGTTGAGCCCTCAGATGAGATTGTAGCCTTCGCTGACAATTATTATACCACAAACGCACCAAAGAGCATGAACCACTTACCTTAGCTGAACTATAGTGAGACTCCTGACTCAGAAACTGTTCCATTATTTCATTGTTTATGATTCTCTGTATCTGGGTAGAGCTGAGATTGTGGTTTGTTTTGCTGTTCTGTTTTGTTTTGCTGGTGGGAACTGAGCACAGGGCTTTGTGCAACCATGAGCTGTACTCATTCCTAAAGTCCTAAATATGTGAGGGCTATGCTCTGTTCAGGAATTTGGAGTCAGTATTGACGTCTTTTCTAAATAATTAAGCTAATACATTCTAAGTGATTCTAATGAGAATCCTAGAAGAATTGTAGAAACAGGCAAACTGGTTCTAAAATCTGTGTGGAAACATAAAGAACCTACAAGAGCTAAAACAGTATGAAATCATCTGTATTATCTATTACCAAAACATACTATAAAACAATCCCAAACAAAAAAAATGTGAGGAGCCAAGGAATAAACTCATTATTACTTTTAGCCAAAGACATCATAGCAATTCACTATGAGAAAGAAACTTTTTGAGTTTTACATGAATAGCTACTTATTATATCCATATAAAAATAAAACAGCCCTCGCCTATCAACATGCACACAAAAAAAAACCATTTGGCAAGGATCATAAATCTTTTAAAAATAAAACTACAGAGTTTCTTGAAGAAAATATTGAAAAATATCTTTAAAATTTGAGGACAGATAAGTATTCTGGAAAACAAATAAAGCAATAATGATAAAAAATTGATGCTAGACTCCATCAAAACTAAAACTACTTATGATGAGACATCATTAGGAAGGTAAAAGAATGCCTGAAAGACTGAGAAAATCTGTTCAAAAAACACATCTGACACAGGCCTTTGTAATCACTCCCTGGCCTTTTGGCTAAGATCAAGTATAGAATGTGTAAGTCCTCCGACAGCAACAATGAAAAGACAAAAGAGCACATACTGCATATCACTAGCCACCAAAAAACTGAAAACTAAAGCAAAGTGAGGCACCACTAAGATTAACGGATGACACACTTAGATAGTGGCCAGGACACGAAACAATCGGAGCCTTCATGCAGTGCTGGCGTGAGTGTAAAGTGGAGTCATACCCTGAGGAGGCTCAGTAACTTCTCACAGAACAGTGGTCTTCAACTAGAATCCATGCTCAAGAAGAGGGCACTGCCTGGGCATCTGCTGGAAACGAGAATTCTCAAAACTTACAACCCAAGTTGTGTTAAATTGAAAACGCTTGAGACAGGGCTGCAATCTGCAAACTACCATGCTTCCAGATGGTTCTGGTACACATGAAAATTTGATAATACTGTTATAGATTCAAACAGACACCAATCCTGCGACCTATCAATGTTAAGTATTCACCAGGAGAAGTAGAAATGTATCTTTACAAAAGATTTGTGCAAGAATGATCATGGTTGTTTAATTGTCATAGCCAACAACTGGAAGCATCCCAAAGATCCATCAACACAATGAATCCAAAAATCACGGTACACTGATAGAATACACTCAATAATTAAAAAGAATGAACTACTGCTACTCCCAACAACAAAAAACTCACAAGAAAAACAGCTATACACACGCACATGCACACACATAAAATGATTAAACTTGAAGGCCCTCAATAGGCAAGAATGACCGAAGGCAAGGGCAATTAGAAGAGGAACTGCTGTGGTAGGAGGCAGGGCCTGAACAGGGCACAGAAAGCTGCTGGGGGACAGACATGCTCTCTTTTTTAGCGGGAGGGTGTGTCCAAACTCACCGAATGGCACACAAGGCACAAGGCATTTCACCATTTATCATTTTGTAAAAACTGCAAAGGGATTCTTCGGAACAAAACAAGATTTTTTTCAAAATATATTTTTAGGAACACTAGTACTAAGAGATGTACTGTGTAAAATAAAAGGTTTCATCACTGTCAAACAAGTTTGGAAAAGAACTTATCCTATTTCTTCCTGTGGGAAATACATAGTGAGTAGCAACATAAAGATGTTCATAATCCATAACATATTTACAATTTACTTAACCTAAAATAAATAGGCTTCTCCTGTGCTTATCTCACAAAAACTGCAGTTTTGACATTTTTATTTTCTTCTGACTTATAATAGTAAATCATAAGTATACTTTAGAAGCAAATACTACTCTTAAAAGTGACAACACTAACTTGTAATGAGAAAAAGAAACAAGAAACTGATTGGGAACTATATGAATACCATACCGGGTGCAACATCATCCAGGGAAAATTCAAACAGTCGGGATTTGTAAATGGAATGAATATGGAAATCCTCCTGAAACGACAGAATTAACAAAGATTAAGTATGTTTAACAAGACATCTCAGGCCCCAGGCAACCAGCACTGGCCACAGTGGGACCTTTAGAAAACCCAGGGCTTCACTCAACGTCTTCAGTCCTCAACATTTTGGAGAGGGCGTGAGCTACTGCATAGATCTTGTGTTCATATTCTTCCAGCACCAGGCACCCAAGTAGAAGCCAGTCACATTGCAGAGCAGTAGCCAAAGCCAACAGGCATGAAAAACAAATGTAGAGATTTATTTCCCCAAGATTGGGAAAACAGTTTTACAACTGATTCCCTTCTCAGATCCCCACCCCTTGTAAAAAGAGCCAGATAAAGGAGGAAGGCAAGACTGCAGGGTAAAAATCTTCCTGGTCACAGGAGCAGGAGGAACAGGGCAGGCTACACTCAGATTCAAGTGTCAAAGTCACAATTCTCTTCTTTAAAAATTAATGGATATTCAAATAATTTTACCTGGCTTCACCTAATCATTTAAAAATTAGAATATCATAATAGTCAAGTTTCACAATATTACCTTTAAAAAAAAATCACACTACCACACAAGTGATAGACAGCAGAACTAGTGGCAGGTACTCGGAAAATAACACACAATTCAGATAGTTTCCTAAACAAGACTGTGTGGGAATGACAGAAACAATGTGCATTCCTTGAAATTACTTTCTTCTCTAAACTATGTTCACAAATAAAGAGGAACATTTGTGTATCCAGAGCTAAAATCGAACTGCATTCTTTGTCCTCTAGTTAATAATGCTCATTTAATCTTTTTTGGGTTTGTAACAAATATTTCAACTAAAGTGAGGGAGAAAATTAAGAAGTCCTAGTTTTCTCTAAAGTTCATTGGCATAGAGCCACAAAGGCAACAGGCAGCAAGAATGTGAAATCTAGAAGAGAAAAGGATTTTTAAAATCTGTGTATTTTATTTGTTACAGACTGAATGTTTGTGTCCCAGAATAAATTCATGTTAAAGCCTCAACTGCTATGCTACTGTATTTGGAGATAGGGTTTGTAGGAAACAGTCAAGGGCAGGTTGTGGTGTGGTGAGGTTGTGGTGTGGTGGGACCCTAATCCAATATAGCTGTTGCCTTTACAAAGCAAGAAATAATCAAATGTCTCTCTCCTCCTACTCCTCTCTCTCTCTCTCTCCCTCCCCTCTCCTCTCTCTCTCTCTCTCTCCCCGCCCCACTCATCCCCCACCATATGAAGGCAGACAGCCACCTGTCAACATAGGAAGGATCCCTGACCTTCACATATCATGCTTGCATGTACCTTTATTTTGGACTTCATGGCCCTCAAAATTGTGAAGGAAAAAATCTAAGTGGTCCAGTCATAGTATTTTGTTATGGTAACTCAAGCTAACCAGTCAGGTCATAGCACATTATGCTGGAGATAGAAAAAAAGAAGAGGAGGCTTCCAAGCACCTCAAAGGGAAAATGTTTCCAGCATAAGAAACACAGACAAAAGAAAAAACCTCACTATTTTGACTTATAGCTTAACTTATATTTACTATCCTAGTCCCAAGAACATAAAAATAAACTAAAGGTGGTGAAAAGTAGGAGAAAGGAAACTCAGCATCACATTTACATTTGTCATAATCAGCACAGCACTTACTTGGGAGGTCTTGTTTGCTTCTGGCTCAATCAGATATGTATGGTTTCCGTCACAGAACATCCCACTGCCAGGGACAAGAAAACAAGTAAGTATGGCTACCAACTGTCATCTCAGAGCAAGACCAGCAGCAGCACTACAAGACTAGCTGTTCTATATGCCTACTTGCAAGTCACCTTCCAGCACTAGGCACTTAGCATATACACACACTGCTGACAGGAAAAGATCCCTCCCCTCCCTCTGAATCACCCCCAGGCAACCTCCCTACCCCACCTGAGCTTGGGACTGCCATCCTCCAGCTGTTCTCCATTATTCCTCCGTCTACCACACAATTCTAGGACTTTAATATACTGGAGGTACAGGACTTCCTCCAATTTCAGGGCTCAAAAAAGTCCAGCTTAAACTTCAGGGGATTCTGGTGCAGGTTGTCAGGGACCATCCTGAGCACAGCCAACCTCCCATAACTCAGAAACAGCTCAGTAAAAGTTACACATTTCAGTGATTTGCCTTGGGTTTAAGGCTGTGTACTCATTTACTCTTTCCACCAACATATGAGGAAAATGCAAGGACTATCCTTCGCAGACAGGTACAAAAGCTGAAGCCTAAGGAGATGAAGTAACTTGCCCACATTATATCATCAATAGCTGCCTGGGAGGGCTCAGTGCAGGCAAATGGGCCTAAACTGCCCCTGTGCAATGTGCTGTCCACCTTCTTTCAAATCATTCATTTATCGCCTATTTACAACACTCACATAATGCACTGGTGTAGGTGCTGGGGATAGAGTAGTGAAAAAAAGACCAACTCTGCTCTTGTGCTATTAGTATGCACTCTAGGGAGATAATAAATATGTGACAAGGCCATAAATATTAGATGATGATAAGTTTTGGAAAGGAAAACAAAGTAAAGGTAACAAATGGTGCCAGAGGATTGGGTGGGCTGCTGACTCATCCATGGGTCAGAGCAAGGCTTCCCAGGGAAGACAGCCTGAAAACACAGAAGAGGAAAAGTGCGGGGATGAGCCCTAAGTGCATCTGTGCAAACCACACTTCAGATGCCAAGCAAAGTAAGAGAATCTTGGCTTATTCCAAAAAGAGCAAGAAGGTGTTGAAGCTGAAGCACAGGGCTGAGGGACTGCACGCTAGAAATGAGATCCCAGGGCTAGCGGGGCCACCTAGGCAGGCACTTCCAAGGACCTTGGCTTTTACTCCGAGAAAGGTGGGGGACTAGCTACGGTAGCCCTCAATCAGGGGAAGTTTTAAAATAATCATCCCAGACGTAGGGTTTCAATAAACTTTAGAACAACAAGGACAGAAGCAGAGATGACTGCAAACATCTAGGTATATATATATAGTGGCTTGTATGAGAGTGTAATGAAAGAAGCGGTGAGAACTGGCCAAATTCTGGATCATTTTCTTTGTGGCACTATAGGTTGAGCTCAGAGGCCTTGCATGCTAAGCACATGCTCTTCTGAGCTCTCTAGCTCCAGCCTGGATGTATCTTGAAAAAAGACTCAACGGAATTACTGAATTATCTGGTATGAAGTATGCAAAAAAAAAAAAAAAGATTTAGCTAGCTTTAGCCTGAGCAACTAGAAACCCGGAGCTGCATTTGACAAGATCACAAAGGCCGCATGAAAAAAGCAATAGAACAAGCCAAATGAAGAAACTGGCTTTGGATCGCATGCTGGAGGTGGCTATCCACCACCTGAGAAGTCCTCTGGGGGTACTTTAAGCTACACACAGCTTTGACTGACTCCCACTCAGAGAGATCCTCACAGCTGTTCTTTTTAGAAGAATATGATCCTTCTTCTGAGCTCAGGGCCCCTTTGTTGCTGGAGAAACATGCCTTCTCATCAAGGCACCCAAGAGGAGCAGATCGGTGGTCCTCCGCAGGCATGTGTGGTGCGGAAACAACCACAACCAGGCCATCGCACACAGGGCAGTACGTGTCTTTCTCTAAAGTCTGTACAGAATCAGCTTCCTGCACTATGATGCTAGAGTGGGTCCAATTCTGTTTCCATCTAAATCACTTCACTCCTGCTTGAACATCTCCCATATGCCCTCAACTTCTACGTATTCCTAGAGTGGTTATTCTCACACCTGCAGAGTATCCAACCACAAGTGTATCCTCTGAATGTGGATGACATCGCATCTG
The DNA here is from genome assembly GCA_004027205.1 of Ctenodactylus gundi. Taxonomy (NCBI): domain Eukaryota; kingdom Metazoa; phylum Chordata; class Mammalia; order Rodentia; family Ctenodactylidae; genus Ctenodactylus; species Ctenodactylus gundi. The sequence continues at coordinate 251,489 of PVKB01002323.1, forward strand.
GAATTTAAAGACAAACAGATGTCATCAGTAAGATATTACTGGTGATATAGGCTGACAGAAGCAGAGCAGGAGTCCTCTTCAAAACAGGAGACCAAATGTGGTGAACCTCCCCTCTGTACCTCCTGAGAACTGGCCGGACATAGACAGCAAAATCACATGAACTTATCACCCTCTGCCAAAGTTCACGTGGCAATGCTGACTAGGTAGTAGGTTTTTTTTCTTTGTTTAAGTAACAGTAAGTGTTACTTGCCCTTGCATTAGATTAATATCCAATGGAAAAACCAGTTCTTTTTATTGGGGTTAAACATGTACACAGTGTAAGGGAAGAAGATTCTGATACAATCCCTTCCTAGAAGTTACTGGCTCCTATGACAGTATGCAATTATTAATTCCATAAGACATATATATATGTCTTACTTGCTTTGCTTAAGGATGAATATCTTGTTTTAATAATGTAAATTCTCATAAGGATACTGAGTCTGTACAGTACATATTTGATAAAATGTTGCAGCTGGGACCAAGTAATTACAGACCAACTGAGCTAAAATTTTATAAAGCCTAATCAAAATAAGATTTTGAAAACTATCCTTACAAATTTCCACAAGGGGGCAATAAACTCACACCTATTCTATCTTTTTAAGGTTTCCATTGTTAATTAGATTTTGTTATAACATCAAACCTACTAGGATCAAAATTTTGCCCATTACTCCTTTGACCTTAAATAAGTATATCTTTATATGTTCTTTAGGAAACAAGTATATGAATCTGATTTTTTCCCTTTTATGTCCTTCAAATGAATCTTAATAAACCAGGAAAATGAATAATTTTCACTGAGACTTCAGTAATTTACAAAAGATGGGCCATGTGTGAAATACTCTGTCTCTCTCTTAAACTTCCATAACACAGGCAAACTCCACTACCTATTATTTAGTAATATCCCTCCAAAATATTTCTGTGAGCAGTTTTTGTTCAGAAGGTGAAGTCAAGATGAGAAGTACTGATTAGTAAATAACAAAATGTATAACACCGTAACTACCCAACACACACACACACACACAGCTGTCTTAGAAAGCCCAGGTGTGGCTGTACACAATTCTGACTGTATTCACAGACACATGGTGTGTTTCCTGCTTATGTTTGCTTAGTTTTAAATAAAAGAGACTAGAAAACAAAGGTGGCAACCTTTTTTGTTGTCTTCCTGACCTAGTCACTGTGAGTTTTTCTGAAAGTTATTTTCCTATCCTTCCTTAAATGACTGGTAGGATTAGTAACAAAATTCATTTTAGGTTCTCCTGTTTAGTAGAGCCCATGAAAGGCACTAAGACCTCCTCTCTGACTCCCACAATATTGTGTCCATTTGGGAAACTGGGACACAAAGTAGAAGCAGAACTGAGTACAATGCTCTGACATTGAATTGGGATTTCAATAAAAAAGAGGGGGGGGGAAAAGCCTCTGAATTTCTCACATACTCTTCTCCCTAATGTATATGTGCAGTCATAAATACTGCCAGGCTGATCATCCCCACAGCTGTGCTCTTGCTGAAATCAGAATGGTTTTACTGATAAAAAAAGAAGCAACATTTCTTTTACCTAAGAAGAAAACCAAGACCCTAATATATTTAGCGTGGATCCACATTTACACAAATGTCTCTTTATTTTAAAAATGTGCTTACAAATTTATATGCACAAGCACACACAAAAAAACCAAGAATCCACACTCCCCAGGGCACATGGCCTTCCTGTCCTAGTTACCTAACTGGCCTCATCCTAGCTGCCTCTCTAACACTCCTACTCTCTGGGTCCAAAGAGGTGCAGTGCAACCAGGAAGGCTACAGTCTCCAGCCTTCCTTCTCCCCTCCCCAAAACAAGGTCAGGGCGCACGTGTGTGTGCACGTGTGTGTGCGTGCGCGTGTGTTATGGGACTTACCCCAAGGCCTTACACATGTAGAGAAGAATTAGTAGCTAATCCTTAAGCTTCATTCTCCACCCTTCTTATTCATTTATTTTGAGACAAGATCTCACTAAATTCCCCAGACTGTCCTCAAATGTACAATCTTCCTACCTCAGCCACCTGAAGAGCTGGGATTACAGGCATGTGACTTACATCTAGTTATCTGGCCTCTCTCGTATCTTTTCTAGGTTTGGGACTTGCCAGTCTCATCCCTTTCCTGTGTTATGCCATGAAAGCCTGCAGCTGGGCCCACTCAGCCTACATCAGGGCACACACCTCTGCAGCCTCAGGTCCTACCTCCTCTGTGTCAACTCTCAGCTGGTGTATTTCCCTGTTTTTTTCTCTCTCAAAGACAACAGCTGCATCTCTCACTTTTTCCTGCAGGTGTCTAGGCTGCTCCTGGCCCTAGCATGTGAACTTTCAGGACCCAGCTTTCATTAGCCTTCATGTTCCTCATGGCTGTGACCCAAGACCCAAGAACTGCCTGTAGAGGAAAATACCAAATCTCTAACTTGGTAACAGAAAGTAAGTATTCTAAAGCTTCCCAGCAAAATATAACAGAACTAGAGTCCCAACCTGTTGTGTGCCAAAAGCAGAACAAACAAGAAGGAAATAAGATGATTTAGCCTCAACAGAATGCCGAAGCATGACATGATAGTTTACAGAAGGTTACAGAACAAGAGATGGCCACCTGTGTATCTCCATTACTGACAGGATGGAGGAAGAGAAGATGTATTCCCATGTTCAGTATCAGCTAGCGTCTGTGATGATTAAAACTGTGGGAAAGGAAGCAGGAAGGCTGCACCCTCGTCTTTGAAGATGTCTCTGAACACAGACATTTGCCCACAAGCTGCCACAAGGTAGGCAGGACTGGCTGGAAAACAGCTGACACACAAGCACTCAGACATCACCAGCAGCCTTTGTCTTTGTGCGAGGAGCCAAACATTCTCATCTCCTGAAATTACTATTATTTCTATGAAAAATTAAAACCTAATATTGAAAGACCAACATCCACAGAAACAGAAACCAGTTGCCAGAGCCACTTCTGCCTGAGTTGGATGAACCCAGAAAAATGCTTCAAGTATCACCACAAGGCATCGCATTGTAATTTCAACTGCAACACTAACTTTAAAATCTCCTTGGTTTAAAAAAAAAAAAAGAAAGAAAAATATCAGAATGACTAGTGATTTAAAATTACTGCTTGACATAAAATAGAAGCATCTACATCAGAGCATTAATAAGAAGTTACTAGAAGAATGAGCGACATACATCATTTTTTAAACACTTACTGAAGTCCATGGCATGTTGACAACGCGACAAAAGAGGCGGGATTTCCTCGGATCTGGCCCTGGTAGTAACAGTGCTCTCCTCCCTAAAAAGAAAAATTGCAAAAATGAGCATGGCCACCACATGCAGAACGGACAAGCTGCCTCACAGGAGGGCTCTGCTCACAGGGCATCTCACAGGTAACACCTGCCATACTGCACCAATGGATGAGCATCATCAGGATGTTTCCAACAGAATTATTCATAAACATTCCCAGTGAGCTGATTCTAAATCAAAAGATCGAGAAGTAGACATTGACTTAATTTTCCTTTTATATAGAAACACAGCAACAGAGAGTGAAGCAAGCGTGTGGCCCTTGTACCACAGCAAGTGTGGCCTCCTCACTCCAGCTCCCTCCTGGCTGGGAGAGGCGAAGCTCCAGCAGCTGCTGTACTTACTTGGAGTTAAGTAAAAAGAAAGACAAATCAATTAAGCATCACTGGTGGGGAGAAATGTCTGTTTTTACAGTGTTTACATCAAAACTAGACTTCCACATAGTCAGGCTTACATTATTCTTTTCTACAAATAGCTTTACTAATATACAGTGTAGGGGTAGGGTTTACAATAGTAAAGTTTTTTCTAGAAGCCAACTATATGAACTAATTTTTATTTTAAAAGACTAATTTCTTTCTAGTAAATGTGCCTGGAAAAGAAAGCACAGTAAGTCTATTTTAAGGTGTTGCCTTTAAATACTTGCTACTGAAAAGTACTGGCTGGAGCAGCAGCACCATGGCACCACATGCTCTTTATGAAAAGGAATCTTGGGCAGCCCCCATGGTGCACTGGAATCTGCATGTTACCAAAGCCCTCCAGACTTCATGTGCACATTAAAATTTGAAAAGCTCTGCTGTAAATGACTCTTTCCCATTCTCTCACTAATCTCCCATTACTTCAGTAGCTGAAAAGCTTTATAGCTAATTAAATCCACTCACTGAGACACAAAAAAAAAAAAAGAAAAAGAAAAAGAAAAGAAACAGGAAGAACTGACAGAATGAGTAGTCTAAAGGGGCAAAAGTCTCTATAGTCTGGCTTAAGGGATAAACTAAGCCTACTTAGAATACCGCATGGTTGACAAGTGCAGAGAACAGGAAATGACATGAAAATAGAACAGGGCTGGAGCATTTTCTGTAACAGTGGAACGTCAAGGAAAACACTCAGCCTGATATTTCTGCTGCTCTTGAGATAATTACCTGCAAGAACTTGTGACTCTCAGCTTTAGGGTAGAAAGAGACAACTGGTAAATTTTACACAATGTATCCCAGACCCCAGGGCACCTACATGTGCCCAGAGAGTCACGGAGCACAAAGTGAGGCTTGTGGCTAGATCTGATGAAGGAGAAGAGAGGATATATTCACACATCTGGGTGGGGCAGGGTGGAACTTAGAAGGGACGCAGCTGGGACAAGTCTTAGACAAATGGACAGAGCACTGACGTGCACTGCAGTGACACCATGTAACGCTAGCTCTTCCAGCCATCTCTAACAGGTTATGCAAAGTGCTGGCTTCTCAGATCCTCACTTTTCAAGCAAAAATAATTAGCTCATAGAGTTGTTCTGAGGAGTCAATGAGCTAACAGGCATAAAAGGGTCAGATTAATGCTTGGCCCTTCCTACATCCTCAGTAAGTGTTCCCTGCCATTATAATTACTGCGTACCAACTTTTGTACTACCCAACTGAAATATACAGTCACATTAAATCCTCACATAAATGCTACAAAGAAATATCATTATCCCTTTTCCATACAGGCTACAGTCTGATTGTTAAGGTTGTCTACCTGGGAAGTTACCACTTAAGGATATAAACCTGTATACTTCCTCTAGCACTATTTACAAGCTATGCAATACAAATTTCATAAGCTTTCCTCTAAGCTGATTTACTTCATTTAATTTTACTCTTCTACTCTACCTCTCCCTCCTCCAAAACACCGAGGATTGAACCCACGGCCTTGCACTGAGCTACATTCCCCAGCCCTTTTTATTTTTTATTTTGAGACAAGGCTTCACTATCAGTGGTAAAGCCTACAAGAAATGCTTTATAAATTATAAAGTTTTCTTAAAATATTAACTCTGGAAACATGACATAGTACATCACAAAGAGGACGAAGAATCTATTTAATTACATAATGGAAAACAATTTCTCACTAATTTCTGATTCAAAAAATAGGAGTCAATCCAAAAAGAGCACATGACCAGGGCCATCTGCATAGGAGCCTCAGGAGCCAAGGCAGGGAAGAGTGAGGGTGGCTGAATGGCTGCCAAATGGGTCTGCGATGTGTGAAGAAACCATAAACACCAGGGGCCAATGGCCTTTCAGTCTGGGCTACTGTAGTTCAAATTTTGAGATTCCTATCTGGTGTTTTATACAATACTTCTAAATAATGGCTGAAATTCATTTTTGGTTATAATATTTTTCAAACATTATTCACTATTAGTTAATAATTATTTAAACTAAGAAGTAAAAGTAATTAAACTTTTTTCTTTTAACATGTCTGAAAACGTTTTATAGGCCAGATCAGGAAAGATCAGATCAGGGAACAATCACTTACCTTTATTTTTTTTTTTTAATATATATGTGATACACGATGGTTACATTGAACTTGAGTATTTTGTGCACATATACATCACATCAACATCAAAATCCCTTCCTCCCACCCTACTTCTTGGCCCTCCCGTGCACCTTCTCATTCTCCCCTAATTCCTATTATCACACTCATTTGGTTCTATAGACTGCCTGTATTATGGGTTTCTCATCTTCAGGACAGAGGTTTTAATGTTTTATAATTATAAAATTTATATAACCCTACTATTAAATTATCTTAAAATGATTAAGTAAATTGAAAATATTTTAATCCTTTAATTATTTCATGTTTTGCAGTACTAGGAATTGAACCCAGGGTGTCATGCATGGTAGGCAATAGTGTTCTGTTAGCAAAAGTCTAAGAATTTAGAGTGCATACAGTGGAAAGTATGCACTCCCCTTGCACACACTTTTAAAGCTGCGGTTACCTTCAAAACAATGAGCACTTTGGCCAGATGCTGAAACCCACTTCAGGAGTGCATTATGAAGATGGACACGTGGTCACACACAAATAAGTGAAGATCCTCTGCAGTACACCAGGATTCTATTCTGCCCCATAATTATTTTCCTTAGAATAATCTTGTGTCTATTTTGATACCTCATTCCTTCAGTAATGCCATAATACGCCATCGTACATGAGCTGTAATTCATTTACATAGTCTGGCAACAAAGGATAGTACCTCTCTCTTTACTTTTTGGCTGCCATAAACAATGTAACAACAAACATCTTTTCAAATATTTGTAAGTAGTTCTATCAGCCCATATAAAAAACAAAAAAAAAAATGCAGAATTGGTATATCAAAAAAATTGGTGCATTTAAATGTTATAAATATTTAGAGGTATGCACATAATTGTATTTCTTTGCATTTACATTTTAAAATAGATTACAGTTGAAAACAGTTTTTTAGTAAAAATTACATATTCCAATAAAGACCACTGACATAACTCAACATTTTCAAAACAAAAATATCTCCATACCTTCATTATGACTTTTGAGGAACCAAATGCTTTATGGAAGTATGTATCATATATAATAATAAAAACATGTTGTCGGAAAAAGGAAAACAAAAATATTGTAATAACTGTGCTCTATGCAATTACCAGACATAGCTTTATTCTTTTTTCCCCACTATTTTTACTAACATACATATGCAACACATAGTGTTTACAATGAACTTGAGTATTTCATGCACATACATATCATATCAACTTTAAAATCCCTTCCCATTTTTCACCCTCCCACACTCTCCCTATCCCTTCCTCCAACTCCGGCTATCACTTCATGTGGTTCTATAGAATGTCTGTGTTCTGGGTTTCCCAAGTCAGAGAGACTATACAGTACTTAACATGTGTATTCTTCCGCATCTAAATCATTTCACATAAGTCACCACTCTAACTCAGCTTCCTATTCCTCGAATGGTTCACAGTGATCAAATCTTGATGCCTCTTCTCTGAATCCAACCAATCCCTTTATTGGGATATTTACCAGAAGTTTTTTTTTTTCTATATTTTGCTATATCTTTGTTGATATTCTTAAACCTGGCCTTACCCACCAGTCCACATTAGAAAATAACTACAAGCATGTAATTCAAAAGACTAGTAAATTTGAGAAAGAAGAAAAAAGTTAAATTTCAAATGCCTTAGCTGAATACTAGAAGGTACATGTTTGCACATTCACAGGGTTATCTTCACATCAATCAGTTTTCTTAGGATAAATTTTCATCAAAGACCTAATAAGTTAATTGCTACAACAAAATAAAGTTAAAACTACATCACATTGCTACATTAAATGAACTTAAATCTGTATCACATAAATATACTTAAAGTAACAGATATGAAGGCTAATTTAGTTATTTCAGAATTTTTAAACTTTCATAACTTATTCACTCACATTTCACTTATTACTAACATTCTGGTAGATTTGCTTTATAATTTCATCTGCCTGTCCATCCATATATTCATGCATTCATATTCTTAAAAGATGTTATGTCAATTTTCCATGGTGTATTATTAGTAATTATTCTGCTTTGCACACTACAATACTGTTACTAATAATAATGAGGTGGGGAGATTTCACAGATTTTATGGAACAGCTGGTACTGTTTTAGAAGTATATCAATCAGATGGTTTAATTACCAGTCTATTTTTTATTACATTTTTCTCTTTAGATGTTACCTTTCCTCCAAGTTATTTTGGTGCTGCTTATCTTTCTGCCTCTCAAAGAGAATAAATTCACATTCAACATCAAAAAAAGTGAATTGCTTCATTCAACAGGCTTAAGACTTTATCAATCTGCTACATTAAATGAACTTAAATCTGTATCATATAAGTATACTACAGTTAAAGCAATAGATAAATACCCATGCTTAATTATTTCAGATATTTTGACTTGCATAAATTGTTTACTCATATTTCACTAATTATTAACATTTTGCCCTATTTGGTTTACCCTTTTACCTACCAACTCATCATTAATTTCATGCATAGCCTTACTTTTTTCTCAGCTCATTCTCCTCTAGCTGTTGTTGCTTTTTCTTTGGGGTCATTGGTGTCATTGTCCTCCCTTTCGTTTTCTAAGTTTTCTTTAAGTATTCTCTGCAATGCTGGCTTAGTGGCTGCAAATTTCTCTAAGCTTTCTATATGATGGAAAGTTTTAATTTCTCTCTCTAATTTAAAATACAGTTTTGCTGGATATATCAGTCTTGGTTGGCATTTATGTTCTTTTAGTGCTTGGATGCCAATGCTCCATGATTTCCTGGCTTTTAGAGTCTGGACTGAGAAGTCTGCAGTTATCCTGATGGACTTATCTTGGTAGGTCACCTTCTGTTTTTCTCTTACAGCTTTTAGTATTTTCTCTTTGTCTTGGGTTTCTAGTATTTTAATTATGATGTGTCATGAGGAGGTTCTCTTGTGATCAAAGTTGTTTGTCTGCAGTAGTTCCATGTTCATTTCTTTTCTTACATTTGGGAAATTTTCTTCCATAATTTGATTGAATGTGTCCTTTAAGCCTTTTGTTTTGTCCTCAGTCTTCTCCTGGACTCCCATAATTCAAGTTTGTTTCTCTTTGAATCATCTAACAGCCATTGTAATGATTCACTTAATCAAATAGGCTTTGATCTCCTTGCGGGGAAGTACATTTGCCTGATTGATGTTTCCATTCCTGACTGTGCTTCTAAAGAAAGACACCTGAGTCTCAGGTTTCTCATCAATAATACAGGCATAATATCTTCCCAATCGAGTTGACCAGGGTGTGCAGAAGAACCTGTGAGACTCACACTTTGTTAAGACCAACAATAAGGCAGATTATAGATCTCTTGTCTAGAAAGATTCTTTAGGTAACTCTGAAGTGAAACCCTAAAAATTGGCATTTTTACAAACATTCCATGTTTTCTTACTTACTGAATACACTAGGGAGGTGCTTCCTCATCTTGGCTGCATTTCAAAAGTACCTGGGAGCTCATAAAGTCCCAAAGCTAAGGCCATACCCTAAACCCATTCTATCTTCATCTATGGAGGTGGTTTGCAGCTATCAGCATTTTTAAGTATTCCCAGTGGTTGGATGCAATGCCACACCTAAGAGCCCCGAAATGAGAGACATGCCGCTCAACAGCAGTAGCTCCCCAGATGGAGTCAGAAACAGTATGCCGGGCCTTTCAAGGCCAAGGATTGCCAAGTCCCCCCTTAAAATTGCTGGGTCACAATCTATAAGAAGGCCAGCAGGCCGTTGGATTTTTTTTTTTTTTTTTGTAGTTGCAAATCTTTCCTCCGGTGAAAAATCATAGCTATAATTACTAACCTAAAAATATTTGGTATGACTTCCCAAACACAGGATATTAGGAAGAGATATTTTTCAGAGAATGGCAACATTCACTGTGCCCTGAGCACCTCACTTGGTCTCACACATGTGACAGTGCGTGACGTGAATATTATCTTCCCCTTCCTACTAGGGACAGAACACAGTCTGAGGGCACTCCCTCACACTCAGGCCAAGCCTGATGTACTTTCTAAGGAATTTGCACTGGTGACTCTCAAAGACTGGCTTCATGGCCAACTGCACCAGCGTCAGCTTGTTAGAAATGCATGTTCTCGCTCTGAGAGGCTGAGGCAGTAGGATCACAAGCTTGAGGTCAGCCTGGGCAACTCAGTGAGACCATGTCTCAAATAAATAATAAAAAGGGGAGCCGGAGAAATAGCTCAGTAGTTAAAGCACTTGCTTAGCAAGTGCTACCTCAAGTGCTAAATACCTGAGTTCGATTTCCCAGCACCACATAAGCCAGGCATGGTGGCGCACACCTATAATCCCAGCACTAGGAAGGCTGAGATAGGAGGACTGACTGCTGAGTCCTAGGCCAGCCTGGGCTCCATAGTGTGTTCAGGATCAGCCTGGGCTACACAGAAAGACACTGTCTCTAAAATAAATAAATAATAAAAAGGGGGCAAGGGAAACAGCTCAGTGCAAAGGCTCTAGGTTCAACTTCCAGTCACCCTTGCCAAAACAAAGAATGTTCTCAAGCCTCATTCTAAACTAGATCAGATGCTCAGGATGTGGCCTAGTTAATTGCGCTCAACAAGCTGTTCAAGTGACTCAGTGCACTCCAACATTTGAGAGCACCTGCTTTTAACACTACATGCTTCTGATAAGAAAGCTCCTCGTGTCCCATACCAATTCTTGGCATCCTTCCTGAAATAGGATGTAGACAACCACAGAGCTTCTCCACTCCTTCTCTCATCCTTTCCAAACCAGCAATCTTCACCAGAAACAAAATGAAAGGAAAGGTAAGAATAGTGTTAGGGACAGAGCCAGGAAGAACAGAGCTACTTTTCTGTAGGTGCTGGTCACAGAATATCATGTGGGATGCTTAAGTCTAGATGAATAGGTCTAGAGGGATAAATCACCCCGGTTTGCCACTGACTAAAAAATTTCCAGGGATACAGGCCTTTGAATGCTGTATTTGTGAAAGTCATAGTCAAACCCAGATGAGAGGGGAGCGGAGGGGAGGGGAAAGGAGGGGAGGGGAGGGGAGGGGAGGGGAGGGGAGAAGAGAAGAGAAGAGAAGAGAAGAGAAGAGAAGAGAAGAGAAGAGAAAAGAGAAGAGAAAGCAGAGCCAGTACTGACATCCAAGGCCCCACATAATTCTTAGGCTCTTAATTTGCTCCCTAAGTCACAGCCCTTTCCTGCTTCTCCAGGGATACCTACTTCAGGATCAGCCTCTAGTCACAGGCTGGGGCTCTGCCAGTCACCTTTCTCCACATGCAGGATCCTTCCTCAGCTTGCTCCACCTAGCACAACAGTACTCAATGCTGGGTGCATATTAGCAACATGTGGAAGTTCGCTAAAAACTGCCAAGCCTCACCCCACACCAACTTCATCAAAATCTCTGGTGGATATAGGAGCAGGAAATCTAGAATATTTTTCAGTATGCCTAGATGATTCCAGCCTCGTGTCCTGGTTAAAAGCTGGGGTTGTAGCTACCACCACTTTGCAGGAAGTGAAATACCAACCTAGAATCCACCACACCCGCTTTGGCCCAGTGTGTGCACCGCACAGGCTCCTCCCTGTGGCTGCCTGGCTGGGCACACACCACGCACCTGCCCACCAGCCCACGTTTCCCAGCTGGTCACGTTCCTCTTACCAGCGCCAACATGAGGAACACACCTTCCTGCAACCCTCACTCTTCTTTCCCAGCAGCAACTCTCCCTAGGATCATTTGCATGAAGGAAAAGGCTCAAAAATCTGTATCCCATGTTGAGGACAATCCCCCAATTGACTTTAATTAAAAATTCATAAACCAGAATTGAAGAGAATCATACTGGCTTCATTGAAGGAAGATAGGCTAAACATCTCTTCCAGTACAGAGTATAAAGATATTTGTCTCTACTGGCTCTGTCATAAAAGTAAAAACAAAATCGGGGTTTGGTGGCACATGCCTATAACCTCACCAGTTTGGGAGGTTGAAGCAGGAAGATTTTGAGTTCAAGTCCAACCTGGGCAATTTATTGAGCTGCTATCTCAGAATAAATAATAATATCCTTTAAAAAAAAAAAAGGAATTGAGATACAGCTCCATGGTCAAGAAGCTCTGGGTTCAATCCTTGGTGTCACAAAAAAGAAAAAAAAGAAAGAAAACAGAAAAACAATGTTGTTTTATAATAAACTAAAATTAAACAAAACTGTAACACTGTAATTTCTAACTGTAAATGGATTCATGGATCTATATATTAAAATACCAGTGTATGCCGAAATATGAAAAGTAACTATAAGTAAATTTTCATAGAGCTAAATACATTTATTTTTTAAAAAATACATTCTTTGTTCTAAAACCAGTTAATTATCTTTGATTTTAAATTTTGAAATAATTTTATAACTTTCAGAAATTATTTCAGATATAGAGAGGTTGCTATGATGGTAGAGAGAATTCCAGAATACGGTTTTCCCCACTGCATTGTTAAGACTTTCTAACTTCTTATTCTTTGTTTTAGGATCTCCCCCCAAAAGCGTTCTGTATTTGGAAGGTGATTGGATCATGGAGGTTAATAGGACCAAGTGAATGAATCCATTGATGATTTCCTATGATTGGAAGGGGCAAATCAACAGGGTGTGGCCAGAGGGGTACATTCTTACCCTCTGCTCTTTGCTTCTTTTTGGCCATGCCCTTGCTGCCTTCCTCCATGTCAGGTCCTTCTGCCAGTGACAGCTGACTACAAATGCACTGAGACTGTCTGAAACTGTGAAACAAAATGTACCTCTCCCCCTTTAAGTTATGGGTGTTTGACATTGAGTCCTAACAACAGGAATGTAACTAAGTTAGAAATTGGCACTAAGAGTAAGGTCACCTGTGACTTTCCTGACTATGATTTAGGAGCCTTTGGGGCTGTTTTATGGGAGGAGTTTGGAACAACTTGGAGAGACCAGCCAGCCTTAGAACGATATAAACACAGATTGATGAGAGACTCCAGTCAGAGCTCAGAAGACCACCAAACCAATGACAACACAGATCTTTTCTCTGTCACCTGGCCTCTTCCTCTGTCGCTCAGCTCTTTCCTCTGTTATCCTCTGGGAATCAAGGCTCATGATGCCAGTGAAGAAAAATGTCAATACACTGGCTACTGTAAATACCCTGAGTAATGATGTCCTTTGACTCTGACCCTAAAGTCTCCTGTCTTCTGCCAGCACAGGTAAAACTGCAACACTGTTTACTTATAAGTAGTGTAGAAGCTCAGCCCTTGACAAGTGTTAAAATTTGAATTTCCACCTTGCCCAAGCAAATTAAAAGATTACTAACAGCAAGACTCCACTCCTACATTTTCATTTTCCAGCAGGGCAAAAATTAACTAAAAACAAATATGACACATTTCCCCCATTTTATCACAGCTAGCTTATCTCTAAGTTAAACTACTGGCTGACTGACACATTTGGGTCTTGTGTTTGCCACTCCATTCCAGAGAATAATTGATCAAATTATTCTTATTCCAACATCTAATGCTAAATTATCATTCAAAATTTCTGTGATTTTTATTTATTTATTTATTTATTTATTTATTCATTTATTTATTTAGTTTAAGTCCAGGGCCTCAAGCATGCTAAGCATGTCCTCTACTACCAAGCTCACTCCCAGCCTGCACTATTTTAATACTTATTGATGAACATGAGGATCTTACATTAAACATTAATCACAAAAGAAAACATTTTATAAATGAAGAAGAGACAAATCTAGCTAGAAAATAAAAGTTTCAGTGTAAAGATGTGTGGTTAGAAAAACTGTACACCCGAAGTTCCATGCTTCGCAGGCTGAAACAGGAGGACTGCTAGTTTTATAAGACCTAGGAAGCCCCTGCAAGAAGGGAGGAAGGAAGGAATGAAGGAAGGAAGGAAGGAAGGAAGGAAGGAAGGAAGGAAGGAAGGGAGGGAGGGAGGGAGGGAGGGAGGAAGGAAGGAAGGAAGGAAGGAAGGAATGAAGGAAGGAAGGGAAAAGGGAGGGAGCACCGAGGGAGGGAAAGAATAAGAATACTGAATAAGCTTATTATTGCAGAAAAATGTGAAATGAAAAAAACTATTAAAATATGTATATTAGTCATAAAAAGGAGTTGATGTTGTTCAAAAATGGTAAACATCACAAGATTCAGGGGCCACTCTTTCTTATGAGCTCCTAAGCTTAACAACAACAAAAAAAAATCAAGGATATAGGGAGCTTAAAATCTGTTTTTATTGCTATTGTGTAGGAGTCTTCCCTTATCCTGATTTCCCCTGGGTAATGTCATATATAAAAAAACAAAACAGGAAAACTGTGAGACAGTGGCTCCTAGGAGCTCCAGCTCACAAGAGACCTAAGGGAAGAACTATGAAAGTCTTTTGGGATGTGGTAACATTGCCAAAAGGTGTGGACTTACTATCGCTCCTCTTCATATTTTAAAATCAAAATGAGTGTCTTCTGTATTAAATTCCAAGTACTGAAACAACAAATCATCAAAACCAAGTGGCTTGAACCAACAGAAATGTATGCGCTCACATTTCCAGAGGGTTGAAGTCTGAAATCGAGGCACTGGCAGAGCTTGGCTTCCTCTGAAGGCTGTGGTGAAAAAGTCTTTCCCTGTTTCTTCCCCACGTCTAGGGACTGGCAACAGTCCTCAGTGCTCCTTGCTTGGCAGAGCACTACCCTCTGTCTCTGGTATCTACCCTCCCTTCTGTGTCTGTCTCCATGTTTCTATGTTTAAACTTCCCAAACATTACAAACACCAGTCAATGCATTAGGGCCCAACTAAATTTAATATAACCTCATCTTAATTTGACTGCATCTGAAAAGATCCTGTTTTTAAAGAAGGTCATATTCAGACATGAGGGAATGTGGATTTTGCGGGAATACTGTTTAATCAGTATGCTTTCTCATCTCTTTAAACATGGATAAACAACTTTTTATATTCACAATTTAAGAATTTTTGCTTCAAAAGATTTGGTTCAGAGGTATAAACTGGAAGTGTACATCAGGGCATTGTTCATTCAGTGTGATTAACCTCAATTACCTATGTATGGTCAGCCATTCTACTTTTCTGTAACTTCACTTAAAAATATTCATCATTATTTTTACACATGTAACATGGTAAGCTTAAACTTCCATTTCAATATTAACTCAAACAAAGCTTCCCAAATTGCTTATTTTTAACCACATAACAGTCAGGAGAAATTATTTTTCGGCTGTTAGGTAATCATTACATATTGACTAAAATAATAAACGTCTTATCAGTCTAATGATAATTTTTGGGTTCCCACAAAATGCTCCTTGGTAGAAAATTACTGTAATGTAGAATACTTAGCAGGTCTCTGAGATGGAGTTCTAAATTGGGAGAATGGAAAATCAATGTGGACCACACACAATGGTTATATAATTATAAACTCATGAAATTATAATTCTTTCCAGGAAGCTACCACATCACTGTACCACTTTACAAATAATAAAATTTAAATGTGTTGCTCTACACGGATTTTTTTAGTATAAGGGATGTATATATTACCTAAAATTTATTACATAGCTAATGTTTGAATATTAAGTAGAAGAACTACAAGAAATACGATAATTACACTTACCAAAAAATGTAGCATTCCTACAAATAAAGATAAGATTTTCATCCACCTGAAAAGATTTTTGTTGCTAGTTTTCCTTAGAAGTAAAATATAACTATATGCAGATTTGACATAAGGCAAAAAAATTGATCTCTACTTTATGAACTTAAATTTTCCTTGATTTTTCATTTCCATTCTATCTTACTCCCATCCACTCCATTTTGCTGGAGAAAAGACAGGAATATTTTTATCAGCCCAAAGAAGATCCTGTTGCAGCACCTCGTCCCCCTCTACCTGAGCATCTGTGCTGCACACCTTCATACTGGAAAGGACCCATGGTGCACACTTACCTGGAATCCAGCCACCAGGGCACACACACTTATAACCCAGCTACTTGGGTGGGGCAGGGTGCAAAGGCCGGAGGAGTGCAAGTTCTAGGCCACCATGAACAATTCAGCAAGATGCCATCCTAACATGTCTAAAAAATGCTAGAGATATACCTCAACAAAAGATTCTGGGCTCAATCTGCAACATTACCAAAAGCTAAATAAATAAACTCCTTCCACACTCAGCGGGCATTTTCACCCTTTCATGTGGACTCCTGGATAAGCCCAAGAGAAACATAAAGGCATAAACAAAGAGTTATCTTACTGCAGAGGAGTTTCTCAAACACTCTGACTAAATGCATCCTTCAGGAAAGGTAAAGAGGTATTTAAGGCTGTATCTAATAAAAATAATTCTGAGCATGAAAGAATCAAGTGCTTTTTCTCAGTGACTGTTTCTTTGGGCATTAACTGATCATTTATCATTTTTTGCTACTTATTTGTCCATAAAATGAACAAGAGAATTGATCAAGAGTCCCTTCTAGTTCTTTGATGTGCAAGCTATATTTTAAAAATTAAAGGTTATCAATCTTTATTTCCTTTAAATACTGGGCCAACTTTCAAAGAATCAGTATCTTATAGACCGCTTACTGTAAAGGTACAAAATTTAAAACTAATAACAAAAGATGCTGATATATTTGGCAATTTTTCAAATGTTAAATATTATTTTTTAAACAAAAACTATTTCTAAAAACCTACATAATATATGAGTGACATAAAAGTGTCTTGGCCATTTTGTCTTTGCTGAAACTCAACACCCAACACCCACGACTTAATGGGAGAAAGTTTAGTTTATAGTTTCAGGTGGCCGGAAATGGTAGAAGGGCACGAGGGAGGACACAAGCTTTCACGGCTTCTCAACAGGAAGCACAGAAAGGGAAAGGTGGAGAAAGCAAGGGAGACACAACCTTCTGGGCCAGGCCCCAGTGATCTGCCCTTTCCAACCAGGCCCCACCTCTTCATAGCAGAGGAAATCAATGTATTAACCTCCACAAACTGAATCACTTTCCAAACACAGGGGCCAAGCAGGGGACATTCCAAATCTGAGCCATAACAAAAGCTCATCTTATAAATTATATCATATATGTAATATGCAATGAAATGTATGTGCAATGAAAAAGTTCTGTACAGCAGAATTTTTAGGCTTCTGACACAACTGTTGTTAAAGTTTGGAAAGTCCTCACATATTTGGATACAGTGAGATACCAATGGAATCACATGCTGTTAGGAAGTGGGGTCTCGTTAGAGAGGGTGGACACCCGGGCTTGACCTACATGGGAATATTGCTGGAACAGGATTGAAGGGATAGCACCACCCCTTTACCCTCCCTTGGGTTCCTATCGACCATGCTGTGAACCACTTTCCTGGGGCTACGAATCTGCCACGTGCTTCTGCCAGCCTCCCATGAATGGACTGTGACCTTCTGAAACTGCAAGCGAAAATAAATCTTTTCTGCCTTAAATTGTGGATGTTGGGTATTCTGTCCCATCCATAAGAGAGTCACTGAGGTGATTATACTTCAGAGTAAATGTTAACATTCTTTGATGCTTACAGAAAGTGATTAAAAAAAGAACTGGTAACTAACGAGTTAAACATTAAAATCAAAGAGTTATACAAAGAACAATCAAAAATCCATTTTAAAAATTGGAAGAAAGGAAATTATAAACGTAAGCGAATGAAAAATAACAGTAAGGAAAACAAAGTTGGCTTTTTTAAAAATTTAATTTAAAAAATTCTAAAAAGGTTGACAAAAGAGTGAATGCATGAACAAAGCAAAATGGAAATGAAATGAAGACATGCTGACTTATAACTAGAATTTAAACATAAAAAGACATCAAGCACAAGTGGGGAGTGCAGCTCAGGTGAAGAATATGCATTTAGCATAAGCAAGTCCCTGAGTTCAATTCCAGAAATAACAAGAAAAAAAATTTTTGATGAAAATATAGCAAAACACCTATGTTAAATCTGCACATGGGCATTTTATGTAATTTTTGTGGTGACTGAAATTTCAAATTTCAGAATTTTAACAGTGCATTTGCTGAAATTTTATAACCTGAAATTTAAAATTGATTTAAAAGTGGCTCTAAAATACTTTAGGAAGGAAACATGAGCCTCTGCAGAGATGAGCTCAGCATCAAACAAGCACATGGCTCACCATCTGATTTTCACTCTTCCAGCTGAAAGTCACAGCATGTCTTTACAACAATGGAAATAACAGAGTCCCCAGACCTGTCCAAACTCGACTTTTCCCTATACACTGACACAGTGCTGCAGGAACAGAAGAATCAGTTAATTTCATAACACCTGGACCAATTTGCCAACCTTTTATAACAGATTCTTGTTGTTCACACACAGCGTAAGCTCCCACAGGTTCTGTTGGGAGTAACATCTCATGCAAGTTACAGCCTAGGGGTATAAGAGACTATCATCTTAAGAACGGGAGTGAAAAGGGTTGCTGTTGGTGATCCTGATATGTGGCCTGTACACATTCAGAAAATATTAATAGCAGTAAGGATTACCAGAAGTACCCAAAGACCATTGAGAAAAAAAGCAGAAGTAATCAATGTGCATAGTCCACAAGCATCATTACACCAGATCCCTTCTGTCTGTACCACTGCATGTCTCCTCCCATCACCTTCTCCCTGTGCCATTTGCTCCACCTCTGACTGCCACCCTTTGTCATCATACAAGAAGTTCCTGCATCAATGCATCTGGGCCTTTGTACCTACTAGTTCCACTGCCTGAAAAGGTGTTCCACTCCCGTTCTAGCTTCCCATTACTTACCTCTCAAACTTCAGAGTTACTATCATTTCACCAAGAACGTCTCAGGCCTTCGGGTGTAGCTCAGTGGTACAGCACATGTTCATTATGGCCAAGGCCCTGGGTTCATCCTCAGCATGGAGAGCAGGGGCGGGGTTTGGGGAGCAAGTCCTCTCTGATCATTCAGACTAGCTCAGGTCTCCCATGGAATGCGCTCAGGGTGACACAGACAGATTTCTTTTATGGGACTTATTTTTTCTATAATGTAACAGACTTATTGGTAGCTACTTGTATTCTATTCTGCCTGTCACTCCTAAAAGATAATCTTCCTGAGAGCAAGAACTGCACCCTCTGATGCTCACACATGCACCCCATGTCTGGTTGTGGTGAGTACCAAAGTCACCATCAGTGAATAAATGAAGGCTGAGAACACAACCAAGAGGATTTGGGTCTGAGAATTTGGGCTTGTTTCTGTTCTGCCAAAAATCCCTAATGTCACTGAACATAACCACTTCAACTCCACAACCCTGGCTTTAAGAATCTTAAGAGGGGATCAAGCCTACCTGTATATATCTTATTTTCTACTTTCTAGATGCAAAGAAAAGACTGCTATGATAAACCACCAAATACAGCTATGATCAATTACCATCCACATGACTTTAAACACTCAAATCACTCAATATCAAGGCACTTATTATTTGGACTTTACTGCACATTCTTATTTTTTATAGTAGCCACTTATTCATTGGAAAGCAAGAGCTTTTATTAATGAATAAGAAAATAACCACAGTTTGGGACAACACCAAGGGAATTACTCATGATTTTCTTTTTGCTCCAAACCAGTTAAAACTTATGAAAAATAGCACGCTACAATTTCCTGCTGGATTGTAATTAATAATAGTTCACTCCAATTTCAAGAAGATATGCAAAAATGTTATATAATGAGAAGACTGGTTTTGCAATTAAAATAGAAAAGATATTCTATTATGAAATAGACAATTAGCTCTATACATAGAAATGTCATTAGTTATGCTACCTTAAATTTTTTTATGTATGGCTGAAAATGTCTTTTAAATCTGCAGGTAAGACCTTAAATATTAGCAGGTGAAGCTCCCTGACATGAAACTCATAATTTGGAAAAAATATTTACAGCAGGAAAAAGATAAAAAGGCCTTCCTACTCTAGGAGGTCACAACCGGAGCCTCGAAGCAGACCTCATGCTGGTGGCAGCTGTCGCTCTTGCTTTTCTGTTTTCCTTACTCCAGCACTACGATGCTCAATCTGTATCGCCTGGTAAGGAGCCAGCTTTCTTCATTCAGGCAGCTGACATATTATATGAGGATAAGAGGAGGCCCTAAAGCAACCTTGCTTCAGCCCCAAGGAACAGCAAATTTTACTTAATCTCCCAACGATTTTCCTCTAATACAAAGAGGATTAAATGATGAAATCTGAGACGTTCCTGCATGTGCAACCACCCTGATTACAGGAAGGCAGAGGAACATATGTCTGCATGAGCCTGCCAGGGGAAATGCACACACCATTAAGCTCATCTGAGAGATTCTAACGTACATATGCCTAGCAGTGGACAAAGAACAAACCTAGGAAACATCCTGGAATAACTAGTGCTACAGCGAATTAAAAACATTTTCCCAGTTTCTTAGATTTGTGTGGCTTTTCCTATGTGGGGAAGTGTGTGTTGAAAAGGGAGGGGGAGGGCATATATGGGGGTGAGTACATTAAAGCATCCTGGCAAAGACACAACCAATCATCTTCTAGTCTTTTGGCAGAAAGCCAGTACGTTTTGATTTGGTTATTCTTTCCCCATAAAACTTCACATTTTCTCCAGAGGCAAATAAACTTACACAAAGGCAAAAGCTGGGCCTCAGAACTGAGCCACATGTCTGCCATGTGCAAACCAACAATGTATTTCAGTCATATTTATAAGCCACATTATTGCTGCCTGTAACGAACAACATACATCCAACTTCTCCAGAGAATAAAAAGGGACTAAAAATTAACCCCAAAAGCAAATGGTTGAAAAAAAAAAAAAAAACAGAGCATCCTTAGAACCCATCCCGTCTTCCTCGGCATACTGGAAATTTTGCATGAGAACAATTGAGACTCACCTGATTCAAACAATTACATTTTAAGTCTATGGTTGGCTAAAAATAACTGCTCAAGGAGATGCAATTGCAAATGGTAAACTGTATAAATGCTACAGTTAAAAATCATTGTATTTTAATTCCTCTGCTATTATAGGACCTCTTCCGTAAAGGATAATAGCACAAACTCTAACACCAGATTTCCTAGCTTCAAATTCGTGAGCCAGTTAATTCAACTGTTTGTGCTTCAGATTTCTCATCTGCAAAATGGGGATAATATTGGTTTACTGAAGGACCACGTGATATAATATTATACAAAACTTTTAGACTCATGCCTAGCACACAGTAAATCCTAAACAGGTGTTTGTTATTACTCCAGTTAATTTTACTCTTACCACTGCTCAATTCAGTTACTAGTATTAATCCCATCAGGATAGCATTTGACTCAAGAAAGTATAGATATATAATCTGGGAAATCCCTGATGATGAGTTGAGCACTATAAGAACATAATAATTTACCATTTGTAGAAATATAAAGCTTTTGGAATGTTGTAAAACACAAGCCTAGCAAATCACTGGGTCCTTTACCTCCACTAAGAACAATGTGCTTCCTTACCTGGAGAAAATGTGCTACCAACAGCCTTAAGGAAGCAAGAGTTTGCATTTGTAAAGAGAAGAGATTAGCTCTCCCAAGCAACCAGATCTGGCCCTAAAATAAGACTTAGTCAAGGAGCCTAGTTAGAAGATAGCCTATGGAGGCATTATCTCCCTACAGGGCAGTAGTATATGGGTGTTATGAGTCAGTGCACTGAGCCCTTAGGACTCTCAGACACTAACCATCACATGCATGGTTTCTCAGAGGATTTAAAATACTCTTACCAAATATCATGGCTTTAGCCTAGTAACAGGATAATTGGGTCCTCCTAGTACAATTCACTATTCTAAAATGAAAAGTATTTAAAAATAGGCAGCAGCTCAAAACCACAGAATCCACAGGACAATTCGTCTCTAAATAAGATACCTGGACTGAACCCCACCACTACCACCCTTTAAATTCAGTCCAACTAGCTTCAACTTACCATAAAACCAATCCTACTTTCTGTTTGTTCATAAGTTTTAAAAAAATTAATTTGTTACTATTTAGGGGTTAATGAAGTGGTTAAATCTAATAGAATTTATAGCTAATTTAGCTGTAGCAATTAATCTAAATGTTCACGTATGAAAACAATTTCTTGATAAATGTACATTCTAAAACATTCTCCTGTTTTTAACTAGTTAATAGCTAAGTCATGGCTCAGCTATCCCAGAGAATAGACTTGAAAAGAAAATTTTCCAAGTCATTTAATTTAAAGCTTGTTTTTATGGTTAACTTGATTTTATTAGTGTAACACACACCACATCTATAGCTATGTCACCTGGGATCTTCTCTCCTGGCAAAAAGAAGTACCCTAGGGCTCTTGGATGCACAAGCCATAACACGTGCACCTGAACTGTCCCTTCACCTTTTGTCAAAGCTTCTGCTCTGAGTTCAAGCTCACGACAAAGAGCCCTTAAATCTCTAAGACAGTACAGCAAGAAAAAGGCAAATGTAGATGTCAACCCATGTGCAGGTGCATCTGCCAAACATGCTTACCATCACTTCACTACTTACTTTGAGCCATGTTAGCCTACTTTGTTTACAAACCCTGTTAAAGAATCTGTGCTCCCTAACCATGAAAACAGAGACCCAAAGCCATCTGTTTATGGCAGGTGCAGTATATCTCAATAAAGCTGTTTAAAAGAAAAATCTCAGTTTCCATGTCAGCAGAAGACCCTTGAAGGATTAGTGTTGGATCTTCAGTTAATGCTCTGCCACCCTCAAATGCACATCAGTGAGTTTCTGTCTCCATATCTCAAAGGAAAATGCCTGAAATTTGGATTTGATGATAAAATTAGGAGGGTAAGTGACTTCTATAAATAGATCCATTTTAAAAATTCCTCTCTAAAATCTTCCAAAGCCATGTAACTCAGTTTTGTCTACATGACTTAAGTCTTATCCAAAGGTCCATTCAAGAGTCTATAAAAGACACTCTAGTGAGAATTTAAGGCAGAAAGCATGTTTCCCAAACATAAGGTAAAGTAAATAAGTGTATCTTGGAAGAGAAATACTGTTGGTGAGTAACTCTAAAAATAAAGAAAATGAAACAGAGAAACCTTAGTATAGACTACTTGCCAACAGAGTGGCTGCTTGGATTTCATTCTAAAGGCAACCTCTAAAACAGAAGAGACAATCTAAAGAGGGATTGGGTAAAAGGCCAGGTTTCTACTTCTTAAGATTTATCACAGATGCAAGAGGACGGTGGTTCTATACTGATGTATGTAGCAAAACTGACTGCAGAGCCAAGCCTGGTTTTCTTTTCTTTAATCAATTACTCTTCTTGTTTTAGAGAAAGAATAAAGATTTTTTTGTAAGATCATACAGTTTTAAGAATCAATAAGGAAATTCAATTATCAGACAAGCAAAAGAAGATTAACCCTATGTTCATCTTTTATACTGCAATAAATATATACAGAAAACACTCTGACAGCTTAATAACTGTTTTGTACTTCTCTTGACCGAAAAAGAAAAAAAGTTAATATTTCTGTACTTCTCAACTAAATGCAATGGAAGTAGAGAAAAAAATGTATCCCAAGAAAGAATATGCTGGGTAAAAGTCACGTCATTAAAAAAAAAAAAAAGTAGAAAAAGCACAATGCATTCATTAACAAAAACCAAGATGTTAAACTAAATTCTATCATTAATGACAATCTGAGGAAATTTTTTATGTAAGAAAGGAGTCTCTAGTAAGTACATCACACAATAGTCTGTGGATTTCTTCACACAAAACATCTTAAAAGATACATGAAAAAACATTTTTTCTTTAACACAATGTGCATCTTTTGAATTATTTGATTGTTAGGAATTATGCTCCTTGTAGAGAAAATAGAAAAAAGAGACAAGAAAAATTCTGACTCCAGCTAGGTATCACAGGCCAATTCCTATCACTGCTGCTCAGGTTCACAATATGAACAAAGCTAATCAGGTAGCCATCTGCGGTACTGATACTCCTTGTAGCTAAAATTTTCTATTGAAATTTGTTTTGTACAGGTGGTTATTTTTCCTGGTCATTTGCACAATCATTGTGGAAAACAAAAAGATAAAGCTCAGAAAAAAGTGAGTATCCTTTCTTCAGGAAAGAAGTGAACTGGCAGGGTAAGAAAAATGAGCACAAAAGCAATGCAAAGACTCTGCTAGGGACACTGGTGCCTACCCGGAGTCCACCTCTATGTGCAGGCCTGCCTCCATCTGTGCTCTCAGAGCCATGCAGGAGGCAGCACTGCCGGTCTCCTTCCTCTTCAGCAGAGGACTGAGATGGCCCGTGGGAGCAGTGCTTTCAGACAACTACAGAAATCACATCACAAATAAGGGTGAGAAGAAAAGAAGCCAGAGATCTAAATGTAGGTAATTTTTTTGCCAAATATAAGCAAAATATTCTCCTATGTCCAAGTTAGAAGAATCTGGATTCCTCTCATGCAGGACAACAGTAAGTTAAGGCAATCATTCAGTTAACATTTAGAGAGCCTAGTAAAATAACTACCGTAAAATTCACAAATTTCGCCTTAAGCTCTTTATCAGTTAGAAATACATAGCGAATACAGAGTGGGAAGCCCCAATCAAAACACCACAAACCAAAATAGTTCACAAACTGAAACGTTTTTATGGTCGACATAATGCTCAAATTTTCACATTCTAGAGCATACTGGATGTGATATTTTAGATCAGGGAAGCTCACTCAACCAGCAAAGTTTATGCAAATATTACAAAATTCAAAAATAAATGAACTGACACATTTTAGATAAGAGACAGTCAACCTATATATACAGATTTAGTTACTGACAAAATATTCTAATATCTAGATTATTCTCTAAAATACTCCATACAGAAGATTGTCACAGTATTGATAACTGCAAATGCTAGATAATAACATAAAGATGATCATTTTAGTCTCATTTTTTATTTTGTATATTTTTTGAAATTTTTCCTAATAGTCTGAGCTGGGGCTACAGCTCAGTGGTAGAATGCTTTCCTGGCATGTACAAGGCTCTGATATGATCCCCAACACTGAAAAAATAAAATTTATCCTTAGTTAATATATTTACATATAATTGAAACACCCAACTTTATTCAGGTTATCATTTGAACAAAACAATGTAATTGATTTTGCTTTACTGATAACGAAGTTTAAGTAATACACTTTATTACAGTAATGCATGCAAATAGAAAACTGAGCATAAGCTTTATTAGAAATGAGCTTAGGAAAATGTTCAAAATACGTAAAAAACTAAAAAACTAGCAAAGCTAGTACAGAAGGCACTAAATATATGAAAACTGTATAAATACGTAAAGACAAAAACGCAAAAAGGGGGATCACTGCTGGTGCCAGGGACTTCCAGGTGACCATGGCCAGCCCACGCCTTTCTTCTGGGTGCCAGAGGCATATGCGACCCTTGCCCAGAAATGCTGCCAGCAAAAGGGACGAACTGGTGAACGCGGTCAGCCTGCCCCCTTTCTTCTGGGTGCCAAAGGCTACTGTCCCTCCTGCAGGTACCGGAGGCTTCCAGAGACTTTCAGGTGGTTGGTGCCCTCCCCTAGAACCAGGAATTCCATTGTCTCACCCGTCCCACACACCAGAGATGTCTAGAGGCTTCTGGAGGCTTCAAGAGAATTCAATCGTCCTGTCAATCCTGAGCCCCAGAAACTTCCAGAGGCATCTAGGACTGGGCCTTTGATGAACCCTTTTTTTATGCTCACCAGAATTAGCCAGCCAGACAGAGCCAGACAGAGCAAAATCATGAGGAAATATGGTCATAAATCTCCTACAAAAAGACCTGACACCCCAGAAAATAACACCAAGGATACAGAAATTGCAGAATCCAAAGATGAAAAAGGCAAAAAAGATGATAACTTCTGGGTCTATAAATACTTAGAATTAAAACAGAAAATGAAACAGATAATGAAAGAGCTATGCCATGACAAAGCTAAGCTAACAGCAAACATTGGAAAGCAATTAGAGGAGAACAAAGAAGATATAAACCAGAAGATAAAGAAAGCAATACAAGAAATCAGAGAAGAACACAACAGAGATATAAAAAAATGAGTGCAGATATACAGAAAGTAAAAAATCCCATAGGAATAATAAACAACCACTTAGAATGTTTTCAGAATACAGTATCACCCCTAAAAGATAAAAGATTGAGCAGGAACATATGGGCTGTACAGAACACCAAGTAAAAAAGGAAGAAAGCAAATCATTAAAACAGATGATAGATGATTCAAAGAGAAACAACCTCAGAATTATGAGAGTCCTGGAGAAGACTGAGGACAAAACAAAAGGCTTAAAGGACATGTTTAATGAAATTATGGAAGAAAATTTCCCAAATCTAAGAAAAGAAATGAACATGGAACTATTGCAGGCACATAAAACACCAAACAATTTTGATCACGAGAGAACCTCCTCATGACACATCATAATTAAAATACTAGAAACTCAACACAAAGAGAGAATATTAAAAGCTGCAAGAGAAAAACAGGTGACCCGCAAAGATAAGGCCATCAGGATAACTGCAGACTTCACAACCTAGAGTCTAAAAGCCAGGAGATCATAGAGCAATATTACCTAAGCACTAAGAGAACACAAATGCCAACCAAGACTGTTATATCCAGCAAAATTATCTTTTAAATTAGAGGGAGAAATTAAAACTTTCCATGATATAGAAAGCTTAAATAAATTTGCAAACACTAAGCCAGTATTGCAGAGAAGACTTAAAAGAAACTTGGAAAGTGAAAAGGGAGGCCAACGACACCAATGACCCCAGAGAAAAAGGAGACAACAGCTAGAGGAGAATGAACTAAGAAAAAAGTTAGCCTAGTAAACAATGCTGAAAAACTATAATGATGGCAGAAAATATCAAACGTAACGTAATTACTCTAAACACGAATGGACTAAACTCACCTATTAAAAGACACTGACTAGCTGACTAGATAAAAAAACAGAAACCCACAATTTGCTGCCTATAAAAGACACAATTCACCCACAAGGAAACTCAAAGACTGAAAATAAAAGAGTGGAATTCAGTATTTCATGCAACAGGTCCCAGGAAACAAGCAAGGGTAGCTCTATTAGTCTCACACTCATCAGATTTTAAAACAAAACACATAAGGGGAGACAAAGATGGTCACTACATACTAGCTGAACAATAGAACAGGAAGAACTCACAATTATCAATATATATTCTCCCAACTCTAAAGCACTCAATCATGTAAAGCAAAAATTATTAGATCTGAAAGAAACTTTAGGTTCTAATATCATTATAGTAGAGGACTTTAATACTCCACTGTCAGAGACAGATGGATCAACTAAAGAGAATATCCACAGAGATAAACAACAGCTGAACAACAGTTAAAAAACTTGGACATAACAGATGTTTACAGAGCTGTCCACCCAACATCAACTGAATACACATTTTTTTCAGCAGCATATGGAACATTTTCTAAAATAGACAATTATCTAGGCCCTAAGTTATGTTTAAATAAATACAAAGGAATAAAAATAATTCCTTGTATACTCTCAGACCATAGTGGAATAACATTGGAACTTAACAGGTATAGAAACAGAAGCAAATACACAAATACATGGGCACTTAACAACTTACTATTGACCAAATAGTGGATCACAGAAGAAATCAGAGAAGAAATCAAAAACTTCACAGAGTTAAATGATGATGGAAGTTTATCATATCAAAATCTATGGAACACAATGGAAGCAGTACTTAAAGGGAAAATCATAGACATAAATGCACACATCAAAAGAACAGAACAGTTACAAATAAACATGTTAATGATGCACCTTAAGGACCTAGAGAAACAAGAACAACTTAAAACAAAAGGCAGTAGTAGAGAAAAAAATTATAAAGATTGGATCTGAAATTAATGAAATTGATATTTAAAAAGACAATGAAAAGATTGAGTCAAAGAGCTGATTCTTTGAAAGAATCAACAAGATAGACAAAACTCTAGCTAAACTCACCAAGAGAAAGAAAAAGGACAGATCAGCACACTTAGAAACAAAAAATGTGAAATTACAACAGAATGTGCAGAAATTCAAAATGTTATGAGAAATTCTTTTGCATACATATGTTCTAACAAGATAGATAAATGGGAAGAAATAGATGACCTCCTAGATACATACAAAATATCAAAATTAAAGGAAGAAGACACAAAAATCTTGAACAACCCCATTACACACAAAGAAATTGAAGCAGTAATTAAAGCTCTACCTACAAATAAAAGCCCAGAACCAGATGGATTCACAGCAGAATTATTTTTCAGTACTTCAGGGAAGAATTAACTCCAGTCCTTCTCAAACTGTTCCATGAAGTAGAAAGAGAAGAGATACTACCAAATTCATTTCTGGATGTTAGCATCACCCTAGTTCCAAAACCAGACAAAGACTTACCCAGAAAGAAAATTCACAAAGCAATATCCTTAAGAAATATAGATGCAAAAATGCTTAATAAGATTCTGGCAAAGAGAATCCAACAAGTAATCAGAAAGATCATACACCATGATCAAGTGGGCTTCATCCCTGAGATACAAGGCTGGTTCAACATACACAAATCAATCAGTGTAATCAACTACATCATCAAAAGCAAAAACAGAATCACATGAGATCATCTCAATTGATGCAGAAAAAGCCTTTGATAAAATCTAGTACCCTTTCATGATAAAAACTCTGAGAAAAATAAGTACAGAAGAGCCTTACTGCAAATTCATAGAAGCCATATATGGTAAACCTACTGCAAATAGCATAGCAAAGGGGGAGAAACTGAAATTGTTTCCTCTCAAATCAGGAACATGACAAGGCTATCCACTCTCATCACTCCTATTCAACATAGTCCTTGAAACGCATGCCATAGCAATCAGACAAAAAGGTGAAATAAAGGGAATCTGCATCAGAAAGGAGGAAGTCAAACTATGTTTATTTGCAGACAATATGATTATCTACATGGAGGACCCCAAAAACTCCATTACAAAGCTCTTGGAAATAATAAACAAATTCAGCCAAATTACAGGCTACAAAATCAATACTAAAAAATCAACAGCTTTTCTCTACAATAACAATGAACTCACTGAGAAAGAGCTCAAAAAAACAATCCCATTCTCAATAACCTAGTAAAAACTTAAGTACATAGCAGTATACCTAACCAAGGAATTGAAGGACCTATATAAAGGAAACTACATTACCTTGAAGAAGTCACAGGCAGTATCAGAAAATGGAA
The DNA here is from genome assembly GCA_004027205.1 of Ctenodactylus gundi. Classification (NCBI taxonomy): domain Eukaryota; kingdom Metazoa; phylum Chordata; class Mammalia; order Rodentia; family Ctenodactylidae; genus Ctenodactylus; species Ctenodactylus gundi. Next base: position 280,499 of record PVKB01002323.1, read on the forward strand.
AGATATTCCCTGTTCTTGGATAGGTAAGATAAATATAGTCAAAATGACTATACTGCCAAAAACTGATATACAGATTCAATGCAATTCCTATCAAAATACCAACAAATTTTTTCAAAGAACTTGAAACAATAATCCTTAAATTCATATGGAACCAAAAGAGACCTAGAATAGCCAAAGCAATCTTGAGTAACAAAACCAAGGCAGGAGGCATTACAATACCAGACATCAGGCTGTACTATAAAGCAATAGTTATAAAAACAGTTTGATACTAGCACAAAAACAGATAGACCAGTGGAATAGAATTGAAGATGAAGAGTCAAACTCAAATACCCTTAGCTACCTACTCTTCGATAAAGGAGCCAGAAGCATACAGTGGATAAAGGACAGCTTGTTCAACAAATGGTGCTGGGAAAACTGGACATCCACATGCAGAAGAATGAATCTAGCCACACACCTATCACCATGCACCAAAATCAAATCAAAGTGGATCAAAGATCTAGATACTAAATCTGAAACACTGAACCTTCTAAAAAACAAATTAGGCAAATACCTAAAAGACAGAGGTGTAGGCAAAGACATTCTTAATAACACACTAAAAGCAAAAGAAATTGTCCCTATTATTAATAAATAGGATCATGTCAAATTAAAAAGTTTCTGTATAGCAAAGGAAATTATCAAAACTGTACAAAGAGAACCGACAGAATGGGAAAAAATATTCACGACCAACACCTCAAATAGGAGGCTCATAACCAGAATATGAAGGGAATTGAAGAAAAGTAAGCCCCTAAATTCAAGGACCCTATTGAAAAATGGGCAAAAAAATGAAAAGGCAGTTCAATGATGAAGTTCAAATGGTCAATAAATACATGAAAAGATGTTCAACATCCTTAGCCACAAGAGAGATGCAAATCAAAACAGCATTAAGATACTATCTCACTCCAGAGAGGATGGCCTATATCAACAAGTCAAATAGCAATCAGTGCTGGTGAGGCTGTGGGGAGAAAGGAACCCTTCTGCACTGCCGGTGGAAATGTAAACTGGTACAACCACGATGGAGTGCAGTATGGAGATTTCTCAAAAGATTGGAAATAAATATCCCCTTGGATCCAGTGATACCCCTCCTGGGAATATATCCAAAAGAGTTAAAAACAACACATAACACAGATACATGTATACCCATATTCATAGCAGCACAACTAACAGTAGCTAAAATGTGGAAGACACCAAAATACCCATCAACAGACCAATGGATACACAAACTGTGGTATTTATACACAATGGAATACTTTGCATCTAAGAAGACAGATTGGTTGGAGGCTTTTGTAGGCAAATGAAGGCAACTTGAGACCATCATGCTTAGTGATGTTAGCCAAAAGCAGAAGGTGAAATATTGAATGGTTTCTTTGATATGAGAAACCCATATCACAATTATCTCACAGAACTTAATGTGGAAAATAATGGGAACTGGGAAGGGTGGATAAGGGGAGGGCCAAAAGGAGACAGGGGAAGGTCTTGTAACCTTGCCAAAATATGTATGTGCACAAAATGCTCAAGATCACTGTAAACTCTAAAATTTGGTCCTTATTCATATCAATAAAATGGGGGAAAAACACGAAAAGGACATAGTCTTGGCTCTCAGTAATACACTTAAGGGTAATTTTTCTTTTTATTACACTTTTCTCTGATTACATGTTTTCTAAAATGAAGATCAGGTTTGAAATCAATTAAAGAATGAGCTATTATCAAGTGACACTTTAATTCAGATAAGGTACAGCAGGTAGCCTGAAACAAACATTGAGCCAAAACTCACTAAGATAAACACAGAACAGAAAGATGCCCTATATTCAAGTGCCCTGGTTTCACACACCCTAAGATCACATCATGAGTGGACTGGGGGAACACACTCTTGTGTCAGTAGTTGGAGAGGCTCTTACTTGTGTTCCTTTCTCCTCAGAGATTGTCAGTCACAGCCAGAATACTGAGATTTCCATTTTTAGCCATTTTAAACTTTCTAAAACATTCCTGTTAATCTAATAATTTTACATGTTTGCAGTTGGAAGCCTTTCATACAAGTACAAAGCTATATATCTACCCTGGGCCCAACTGTTACCATTTGGTTCCAGTGTTAACCATTAAGGCAAATTTCAAAATTACTTTCTGGGACATAAACTGAAAAAAAGAATTCCTTGAGAGAGATCAGTTCTATTAACTAGAAGCCCAATATTCCTATAGTATGTCAAGAATTCTTTTTTTGATAACTAAGATTAAATTTCATCTTGTTCACAAGTGGATGATAAACTTCCTTAAGAAACCACTATGCATTTTAATGACCTTACACTAAGCCCAGGCATGGGGATACACGGCAAATGCGGAAGTGAGAGGACGGGATAGGTGAGGCAACCTCACTGTCTCCAAGTATGTATGCAGTGCTGGGTTTGTCGGTGAGTGCTAAAACATTCAACATGTGCAAGGCCCTGAGTCCACAGAACAATGCCAGCCTCTCCAAACAGTACATAAATGTATCACTAGCCAAGATCAAGGCCTGTAATCAGCACTCTTGGGAAACTGAAGCAGGAGGATCTCAAGTCTGAGCCCAGCCTGGGCAACTTAATGACTTAGTAACACCCTCCTCAAAAATCAAAAACAAAAATGGATGTGGGTATAGCTCAGTGCAAACCTCTAATACCACAAAAAAAGAAAAGAATCACTAAAAAGTTTTCTAATAATGGCCAATAGTCAAACATGCTTAGTTTTCCCCAAAGAAAGAAAGGTACATTTCACTTACTTTAACTTCCACAGTCTTGCCTCCTTGTTCAATGAGTCGCTCGATGTAATTGGAGGACAGCAAGTCACTGCAACAACAGAAGGAATGAGGATTAAAGAGGCCTGGGGTCAAGTGTACACACACCTGCTTTAGCAATTTCTGTTGGTTTTGTTTCTTTTCTTTTCTTTTCTTTTCTTTTTCTTTTTTTCTTTTTTTTTCCTTTCCAGATGGGGTCTAAATGGTCCAGGCTGGCCTAGAGCTTGTGATCTGCCGGCTACAGCCTCCCGAGGAGCTAAGATTACAGACATGCCCCACTATACCCAGTTTCAACAATGTTTTTAACCCAGACTTTAAAACAAAATCAATATAACAGAGAGAGAGAGAGAGAGAGAGAGAGAGAGAGAGAGAGAGAGAGAGAGAGAGAGAGAGTACATAGTATTTCTAGAAAGATATGAGGGTGAGCTGACTATACCACCTGTTATCCTATTAGTTAGCAGAAGTGAGTCCCTGATCCAGCCAGATTTCTTCCCCAGGTGTTACATCCAGACCCTATAACTGAGCTACATCCTTAGCCCTTTTATTATTTTTTAATCTTAGGCAGGGTCTTGCTAAGTCACTAAGTTGACCAGGCTGAGCTCAAACTTGCAATCCTCCTGCCTCACTTATGAAATTTATTCTTAAGTTCAGAACTAGCCTGGACTACAGAGTGAGACCATGCCTCAAAAAAAAAAATCCTTAACATTTTTTACTTTAGATCTTTATCAAAAGTTTTAATTGACTACTATCTTTTAGTATTACTTTATGTGTTATTTTTATCTGATAAAAAAACTAGTTGCCATCATGAAAGTGGGGACATAGCTCAATCCCAAGCATCATAAAAATTAACAACAAACAAAGGAGGTTGGGACAAAGAAAGTTAAAAGAAATGGAAATGCATAAACCATCAAAAGCATTTAAAAATAACTACTTTGAAATATTTTCTAAATTACTTTCCTGTATAGTTTTACATATTCATAAAATTTTAAAAATGCTTGCCTTTGTGAAAATAATCTAAGACACAATTCCATTGTGTCTAATTTTTAAAGCACTGCAATATAAATAAAATTATCATTAATAAGAATAAATAAAACTAATTTTTTCCAATTTTATTTGAATGTACATATGTGATGGCAATATAAATAAAAATATCAATTATTAAGAATGAACAAAGCTATACATTTTTTTCCAATTTTATTGACATCTATATGTGACACATAATGTATATACTGAATTTCAGTATTTTGTACACATAGATATAGCCTCAAAATTACAAGCCATCCCCCTCTCCCTTTTTGACACTCCCACACCTTCCCCCTCCCCATTAGTTCCCACTACCCCTCCCATTTAGTTCTATGAAATAACTGTATTCTGGTTTGTCATATTAGAGAAACCATTCGACATTTAACCTTCTGTGTCCCACTCACTTCACTGAGCAAGATGGTCTCAAGTTTCGTCCATTTACCTATGGAAGCCTCAAATCTGTCTTTATAAAACAGTAGTACTCCATTATGTGCATATACCACAATTTATGTACCCACAAAGCTATACGTTTCTATTTATAGATACAAGAGTTGACATAAAATCTTTTTAAAAATGCTCTGTAGATCACTAAGCCAAAATTTTCCCAGCAACAAAAAGGTGTATTTCTGAGAACACAGACCTCTCATGGTAAGCCCTGCGCCTACAGCTGCTGGACATGTAACCAGAACGTGCCAAAGGGCATTGATACAGACACCACAGCCTGAGAGCAACTGACGTCTACATTACTATTAGGAAACCCACAATTATAAACTAAGTCCATGCTGCATTTGTCTTTGAAATACAGTTTCTTACTGATTTTGTGTCATGATCAGCTAGGATGCTCAGACTCTACAGTGCAGAAAACACAGGTAAAAGTGGTGTAAACAGTTGTTTACTATCGAGCTCATTACTTTATAGGGCAAGTGTTATATGAATTTGCATTTGAGAATGTTCAGTTCTGTTGTTAGGCAAGTAAACTTGAAATTTCTAGAATTCAAACAAACATTGTAAGACACTTTCAGTACAGGTGAGTAGCTAGTAACTAAAATTCTGTTAGATGTGTGCATAACTCATGGGATGGCCTTTCTTCCTAAGAAGACCCCCCCCCCCAACACACACACACATACACACACACACACACACACACACGTCAAATAGGAATTGAGGCATGTCCAACCTATAGACCAACTCTGTTTTGGGGTTTTTTTGTTTTTGTTTTTGTTTTTGTTTTTTTGTCCTTAGGGTTTTGTTTTGCTTTTGTTTTCAAAGGAAGAGGAATTGTTTTTGGGCCATATATAATACAGTAAGTGTGCATGTATAAGTATTAACCTTTCCTTTTTCAAAAAAAATCATTATAACAAAAAATTTCAAGGTTCAAAAACTGGCAGACCACCAGCTGGCCAGGCCTCATGGATATCTAACACTTGTAAAACACCTAGGATAACCAATGTTTACAACGTACTAAATAAAGTAGAGACATGAAAGGGTCTAGAGGTATAGTTCAGTGGCCGAAGTGATTGCCTCTTGTGCATAAGGCCCTGGGTTCAATTCCCCAGCAACTCATAAAGAGTAGCTTGGAATGGGCTGGAGGAATAGCCCAGCAGTTAAAGTGCTTGCCTAGCAAGCATAAGGCCCCAGCATCATGTAAGCCAGGTGTGACAGTGCACACCTGTAATCCCAGCACTCAGGAGGCTCAGGCAGGAGAAATGCTGTGACTTGCAGGCCAGCCTGGGCTACACAATGAGTTCAGGATGAGCCTGGATTGCAGAGCGAGCCCCTGTTTAAAAAAAAAAAAAAATCAGTTGGGAGTGGTGGCACACACCTGCAATCCCAATACTTAGGAGGTTGAGGTAGGAGGGGTGCCATGAGTTTGAGCCCCGCCTGGTTACATACTGAAATAACTCAGGACCAGCCTGTCTGTACTATAGAAATAGACACTAACTCAAGAGAGAGAGAGAGAGAGAGAGAGAGAGAGAGAGAGAGAGAGAGAGAGAGAGAGAATATCTAGGATACACTAGATTTTGCTCTTTGTGTGTGTATTAGAAAGAGAATAGAACCCAGAGCCTCACGAACCCTGGACAGGCACTCCACCACCAAGCTTCAACCTCAATCTCAGGGGATACTGAATATACCTGAGCAATGAATATTCTTAAGTTCTGTTTTGTTTTGTTTTGTTTTTGAGACAGGGTCTCACTCTGTAATTCAGGCTGGTTCTGAGCTCACTATATAACCCAGACTGGCCTTGAACTCATGGCAATCCCCCTATCTCGGCTTCCTGAGTGCTAAGATTACAGACATGCGCCACCATGCCCACCTTTCCCACGTTCTTCCTTGGCTACAAGTGGTGCTGTGTAGATCTTCTCACCCTGGCCTGTTGACACACTGGGCAGATACCTCTTTGTTATAGGAGGCTGTTTTTAGTAGACAGCATGTTTAGCAAAGTCCCACCTATTGGACGAATGCATTTCCCATACAAACCAGCCATGACAATCAAAAAATTTTCCACACATTGCTAAACATACCCTGGGGGAGAGAGTATAAAAGCTCCTTGGTTCAGAACAACTGTGGACACTCGGTCCTGCCCACATGTTCTCTGTCCAGCGATCATAGCTGGAAATCATGAGTGCTTGTCAGAACACGTGGCAAGCTGTGGCCACTGACCAGGTATCCTGGTCCTGTGTCTCTCATAGCAGGCAAGCGGGTGTCAGTAGCTCAGAACGCCTGCCCAACCAAGGAGCATGTCCAAACCTCAACTCATGTCCTTGTGACCACACTATCAGTGGGGCTGGCACTTGCAGCAGACACAGAAGCAAGACCCAACAGTGAACACCATATGCCCCGTGATCTGCTGGCACAGTCCCCTCCACCCCCATCCTACGTGTGCTAACCTACTCACCTCTTCCCTCTCATGTCTCGCTGTGTACTGACACTCACTCACCAGACAATGTGATCTGAGATTTGCTCTCTGGAAGCTTTCCTCTCCCAGACAACCCTCACATCGGGGACAGCTCACATGGCAGCATACATACAGGCTGACTTTTGCATCAAAGTCATTTCCTACATTAAGACACTTCTATGGGTTTGTTCATGAGGTTTAACTTTCAGCTCTGCCACCATCAATGACGATGGCAGTGGGCTTGTTCTCCGAACTTGCTTCTCATACAGTCAGTCCTGTAAAGCTGATAGCGCTTCTAAGCATCTCAAGAAGATAAAATAATATCACAAGGTGAAAAAACAAAATTGCATTTCTTTGATAGAGTGCATAAAACATACAAAAAAAGCTCTCAAGCATCCATCTTCCCCAGTGCCTTCTGCCAGAATTATATGACATGGCGCATCTAAACCAAGGGCATCTGTCTCTGAATAATAAAGATTCTCCTCCCCGACCTCCTTTGAACATCATTGGCTGTGAGTACCATCTAAAGGTAGCAGTGACACATTTTTCAGGTAAAGATGTTATATCTTTCAAATTCCCCAATTTCCCACACTTTTACCTAACCAGATGACTTGACAAAGAGGAGGAAGCAGGAAAGAGGGATAAAGGTCATCCCAAAGTGACTGACTTCACCCTGATCCAGTACCTTAGATTTTATCGGGATGACTGTGTATCCTGCCAACAGGTAAAAGGCAGGGGGAGGGACTTGTGACTTAGGGATTTAAAATCTCCACCCACCATACTTTCTGTGTGGTTTCTTCAGTGGTGTGTGGGGAAGTCACCTCTTTTTGCAAAAAGATAACTAAACCTTCATATTTCTGCCTCCCACATCCATCCTTTGTTTGGACAGGTAAATAAATTCCTGTGAACTGTTTCCAACAATTACCACTCACAAAACTGAATAAGACCAGAGCAAAAGAAGGCAGTGGACAGATGGTGATTACATAGTTAACCAACTTTGCCCTCTTTCTTGCTTCTTTCTTCCCCTCCCCACTTCCCCAGTCTTCTCCTCCTCCCATTCCCCTCCACCACCATTTTTTTCTTCCATGAGGATGTCACATATTTCACACATGTCCAAGGGCCTCTGATAAACACTGAAAACGGAGAGTAAAGAACTGTCTCAGGAAACACTGGTTATGTGACAGAAGACCCGAAGGGAGGAAGTGAGTCCAGAGTCAGTAAAGCCAAGTAGGCCAGAGATCAGTGGGGAGGGATGTGACCAGCAGAAGGATTACTGCCTAAATTGCCTATAGAAAATTGTTGATGAATATGCCTTTGCAGATGTAGTTCATGAGTGTACCCTACTTCATTCCCCTCAATTGCTGACCTCTGTTGCTGTATACCTGCATGACTCACACAATCCTCTCCCCACCCCCAACTCGATCCCCACCAAAAAAAGTTAAACAGGGAGATAAGAGCCCTATAAAACGCCTGCAAAACTACTGTCCAGTGGTGTTCTGGTCTGGCAACCTTCCTGCCCCAGTCAGCTGCTGGCTAATAAATCTCTCCATTTCAAAAGACGGTGTGTGTGCTTGGCATTTTTATCTGGTGCCCCATTACACTTACTCCTCAGCATCCACATCACACCTTGCTAATAACAGACCCAAGGCAGAAGAGCTATCAGCCAGATTCTTACAGAAACAAAACAAAAACAACCTCTCCTTCAACCCTGATGCTAGCTTGAAACAACTTCCTCAGCAAAGAAAGGAAGCCACAACCACCCAGAGGCCACACTTATTAACACAGTCAGCTTGCTTCCCTCCCATGGGAGCACCAACTAGTCAATTCAGAGAAAAACTGTTCAGCCTATGAAAGAAAGAGAAGCAGAAATGCTCAAAGCAGCAGGCAAGAAATTCGGCTGTACCACTGGCAAATATCAGAGGGCAGTCTGAAATTCCTGAGGCTGGGTGAGGCCCCTGGATGCAGAATAGCCCCTCCGTGACACAGGGCAACTGCAGGGTCCAACCCCTGTCACTGTCCTGGAGAAAGTCCTCAACATCAAAATCAAAATCACCAAAGTAAAACACAACTGAGAGGGAAAGTAGTTGTAGCAACCTAATAACAATAATAATTTTTAAAAAGCTTTTAAGTCCTCCAGGTTTTTAATTTTCAAGAAAACATTTTCCTTTGAATTATAGAGTATGAGTCATCACAGGAATGTAATTACTACAAAGTAAAACTCCCTGTTCAGGCATTCTGCAGCCCTTTCAGCGAAGACTCTATACCTACAATATGGCTAGGAAAGGCACCTCGTAATTTAAACCAAAAACAGTCCACGTAATTTGATTCTGTTTGTTTGCAGTATTATGAACATAGGTTAAGTATTATTATTTTAATTATTAGGCTGAAAAAACTTTATTTAAAATGTCACTGTTTCTTCTGCTATGAAGTTACAACTGAAATAAACCTTCTTGAAGATACTTAAAGATAATCCAAATTATATTCTTTCCCTTAGATTTTTAAATCATTTTAAATATAAGAAAATAAATGAGTCCCTTACCATATAGGAACTTTTTATTTAAATATAAATGAATAAAGTAAAATCCACTTCTTGATAACAACTTATTCATTACAAATGTGCATCAATGTTTGTGAACTTTGAAAAAATAAAAGTAAAAATCATTTTCAATCAAATTCTGAAGATTATTCAATTTCTGAAGAAAGTAAAAAGATATTTTTAAAATTGAAAATGTTGTCTGAGGTCTCCCCCTTTTTATTTACATGTCATATTAAAGCCTGGAATCAGCAAAACAAATACAATATAAATATTTTCAGTTATAGTGATTAACTTTTGTCTACTAAGCAGCTGTTATGAGTCAATGCAATTGGTATTGTGAGCGTCACCTAGCGGTAACGGTGGCACATTGTTCAAGATGGCGGATCTTTACATTTTTGCACCATACCCGACCAGGTGACCAGGCAGAGGCAGAAAGGAGGGAGGAGGGATTAGGATGTGACTTTGTGATAAACTTGGCACTGAGTAATGACGCTGTGATGAACGTGGCCCTGAGCCAATGCTTTAGACCT